>JAFEMH010000419.1:600000-760000 GCA_022495995.1 Adenophora triphylla var. japonica
GACCAATGAGTAGCATTGATAGGGGAGGATTTCGGTATTTAATTACATTCACTGATATGGCTATGTCTATCTGATGAAGTCCAAAAGTGAATCGTTTGAGATGTTTAGAACATTCCAAAATGAAGTACAAAATCAACTTGGCAAAACTATTAAAGCACTTCGATCCAATCGTGGTGGTGAATATTTAAGCCAAGAATTTGACAATCATCTCAAAAACTGTGGAATTGTTTCAGAGTTGACTCCACCCGGAACACCACAATGGAATGATGTGTCCGAGAGGAGAAATAGAACCTTGTTAGACATGGTTCGTTCGATGATGAGTCAAGTTGACCTTCCTATTTCCTTTTGGGGACATGCATTAGAAACTTTTACGTTTACACTGAACATAGTCCCTACTAAATTGGCTCCTAAGACCCCACATGAGATGTGGCATAGAAGAAAACCTAGTTTGTCTTTCATGAAGATTTGGAGTTGCGAAGCTTATGTGAAGAGACTTGTCTTTTATAAGTTAGCACCTAAATCTGACAAAGTTATTTTCGTTGGTTATCCTAAGGAAACCAAAGAATATTAATTTTACAACCACAAAGAGAACAAAGTGTTTGTTGCTCAATATGGTACTTTTCTTGAGAAACAGTTTCTCAATAAAACATCTAGCGGGAGTAAAATTGATCTCGAAGAAATTCAAGAATCCGAAAATAACATGAAACCAATAGTAGAGACGGAACCAAGTTCACAAGAAATTGTGGAACCGGTTCAAGATCCACAAGTCCATCGTAGATCGGATAGGTTACGATTCAAACCCGAGAGATATGGATTTCTCGATTTGGAAAGTAACGAAGTGGAAGTCATTGAGAATGACGAACCTACTTCCTCTCAAGAGGCAATGTCCACTCCTGATTCGAATAAATGGCTAGAAGCCATGGAATCCGAATTACAATCCATATCGGATAATCAAATTTGGAACTTGATTGAGCCACCTGGAGGTGTAAAAACCATAGGGTCCAAGTGGGTCTTCAAGAAGAAGACTGACATGGATGGGAAGGTGCATACTTACAAGGCTAGGGTTGTAGCAAAGGGATTTAGGCAAGTTCATGGTATTGACTATGACGAAACCTTTTCGCATGTTGCAATGCTGAAGTCTATTAGAATTTTAATTGCCATAGCCACGTATTATGACTACGAGATATGGCAAATGGATGTCAAAACAGCTTTCCTAAATGGAAAGTTACTTGAGGATATGTATATGAAACAACCCGAAGGTTTTGTCGATCCAAGAAATTCTAATAAAGTATGCAAGTTGCAAAGATCCATATATGGGTTGAAGCAAGCTTCTAGGAGTTGGAATCTTCATTTTTATGAAAAGATCAAAGAGTTTGGCTTTGACAAGAACGAAGATGAACCTTGTGTATACATGAAATTGAGTGGGAGCGTAGTATTATTTCTATTATTGTATGTCGATGATATCTTACTCATTGGAAATGACATTCCTGCACTTTAGACTGTCAAGTCTTGGTTAGGGAAATGTTTCTCAATAAAAGATATGGTGAAGCTGCCTACATTCTTGGCATCAAGATCTATAGAGATAGATCAAAAAGGATAATTGGTTTGAGTCAAAGTACTTACATTGACAAAGTTCTTAGAAGATTCAAGATGTAAAATTCTAAGAGAGGTAACTTGTCAATGGGTCATGGTGTTACTCTTAGCAAGACTTAGTGTCCTAAGAAATCTGGTGAGCGAAAGAGAATGAATGAGATTCCGTATGCTTTGGCTATTGGATCTATCATGTATGCCATGATTTGTACTAGACCCGACGTCTCGTATGCTCTAAGCATGACGAGTCGATACCAATCTGATCCCGATGAAAACCATTGGATAGCAGTTAAGACGATCCTTAAGAACTTAAGAAGGATAAAGGATCCGTTCTTGGTCTTTGGTGGAATGGAAGATGATCTAGTTGTAAAGGGTTACACAGATGCAAGCTTCCAAACTGACGAAGATGATTTCCGACCGCAGTCGGGATTTGTGTTAATGCTTAACAGAGGTGCGGTATGTTGGAAGAGTTCCAAGAAGAGTACTATAGCTAATTCTACAACTGAGGTCGAATATATAGCGGCATCCGATGTAGCTAAGGAGGCAGTTTGGATCAAGACGTTCATTAGTGATTTGGAAGTCGTTCCAAGTATCACTAATACGGTGGAACTTTATTGTGACAATAACGGTGCCATTGCGTAAGCAAAGGAACCAAGGTCACATCAGCGATCCAAACACATTCTTAGACATTTCCACCTCATTTGAGAATTCATAGAAAGAGGAGATGTTAAGATATGCAAAGTATCAACTGATGATAACATAGGGGATCCGCTTACAAAGCCCCTTGCACAAGCAAAGCATGATGGTCATGTTAGGTCCATGGGTATACGATACATAGCAGATGGAGCCTAGTGCAAGTGGGAGATTGTTGATGTAATGCCCTAGGCGTTTAGTTATGTTTGACTTATAACTTAATAACGCTATGTAATCGTCTTTACCATTTATTAAAGAGAATGTTTATTTGGTTTATTATATGTTTTTGCATGTTAATTATAATAACCTGCGTCCCTAGTTATTGTGAATAACTAGTATAAGTTGGTAATGGATAATCATAGAGATGATTATATGCATGTGATACACATTACACTTATGGGTACTTGTTAGAGAACAAGGTACTGGACATGACCTACCTATGAGATTTATGACATGGTCAATGGTAATATATGTCATGATAAAATCTCATGATAGTCGTGTCATTAGAATCCTTTGTACTTGAGATCATCACCGTCTTCCACTTGATGAACGTTGTGTTTGATGTAGTCTAACTCTATCTTTAATAGGATAGCAATAAGGGCTATGTTGGAACGATTGGATTCTTGTAGGGAAGAATGATAAGTCAAGATGGGATTTGTCCCTCTCGTTGAGAGAGCTGTTTGCTTGGGCCCCTCAATAAATAGTGTTGATAAAATGTGTGGTCACACTCAAGGGATTTGATAGAGATCAAATACACTTGGATTATCAAGATATTCAGAGTCGAGAAAGCATTGAACAATATGAGTTGACGTGGACCATGACTCATGTTCAATATGACATCCTGTGACAAAGGGATTGTGACATTGATTTATCTAGGAATCAAGCTTTGATGTTATATTTAATTGGGTGGACATAATGACTTGCTAGAAACCACTTATATCTTGTGAGGTTGATGTTTCAACTCACTACCAACATAAAATATAATTCCTAAAGGGTCACACACAAAGAACGAATTTGAAAAAAGGCTGATATTTGGAAATTAGGCATTGTCATGACTCGTGACCAGGAGCACGACTCGTGACCTCAATCAGCACGAGTGGTTTTTTGGTCACGACTCGTGCCAAGACTTGGATTAGACAAATATAACTCGTCACTGGCTAGAACGACTCGTGATCACGAGTCGTGCCCAGGAGCAAGACTCGTGCCTGCGGCAGGAATAGGCCGTACACCTTTGTTTCTAATTGAATTGGTTTCTGGCTTGGACTTGGATTCTCCCTAAGTGTTAGGGATTTATATTGAGTATAAATAGAATCCCTCTCCTCAGCCATAAGCACGTTTTGTTTTAGAGTTTTGGAAACACTAAAAAATTAATTTTGATTGAGAATCAAAGATCAAAAACACCCAAATCAATTCCATAATCAACCATTGATTGTTGACTATTGATTCAACAATCGGGATCATCTAGCAATCCTACAAGATACAAGATCTTGGTTCGTTCGCGTGTAGATTACCGATAGATGGTGATTTCGTTATCACCTAAAGCTTGAAGATCAATTCATCGCAAGGAAGAATAAGGAGAAGATAAAAGGTTCGTCATCAATTCAAAGTTTGAATCTCGGATTCGTTTTCGAGCAACAAAATCACTATTAAGGTATGTAAATCTATTTTATAAGTTTTAATCTATTCTTGTTAGACGGTTTTAAGGATAGGGTTTTATGTTATATGCTAAATCTTCCACTGCGTTTGTAACCCCAAAATCCAACATCATGTTCCACTCTGTGTGAACATTAAAATGGTATATTTAGATGTCCAATTTGAGATTTGATGAGAAAGATATGATAGCTCAAAGTTGGTGAGTTGAAAGTGTAAATTTTAGAATTAACCCCACTATTGGTTTCCCATGATTCCTAGATTAATGAGAGATTAATAGGTATCATTATTTTGGTATTATGGATTACAAAGTGTGAAATTAAATATAATTAATACAAGGTAATGACTCACATATTAATAAAATGATTAATTGGAAATTCATTACATGGTTGTTGAAGCTATAACTAGAGAAACCCACAACAAATGAAAATAACTTTTTCCATCTATCTTCCTACTGCCCTTTGTAATTTGTTAATCTTCTTTCTTTGGCCTTCTAGAAATTTATGCTTGGTTATTTTGTCCAAGCATAGTGAGATTCGCCAAAGATTCTAGTGTGCAAGAATAGTTCGGTTCGTCTGTTTTATCCTGTGAGGGGAACGTACAAAATAACCTCAAGCACAACTCGGCGAGGGAGCAAATTTGTATTAAGGAGAGTGTGTTACACATGACTCGTACAATATCAATACGACCAACTTGCAATTTTCTCCTTATTTAATTTTACTTGTAAATTGTATTTCAATATATTGTAATTCTTTTCTCTTTTTGTGCTTATTGTAAGATTTTGTATAACAATTTTAAGACAATTCCCCTCTTTGAGAAAGGATTACAGATTTGAGAATCTGGTGGAGTGCCGGACATGGGAGAAAAGATAGAAAACGATGTTAGAGACGGATGCAAGAAAATTTCAGCATGTTTTTTGCATCGAGCAGATGTGGTAAAATTGTAATATCCGATTCGTTAACCGTTGGATCGAGCTTAAATTTGGTGAGAAAGTTCTAAACTCATATAAGAACAATATGGACGGTGGAGATCAAAATATATTATGTGGAGACAAAGATTAAAATTTCAGAACATATCAGTTTATGAAATTATTTTTTTGAATATATAATGAACTAACGGAAGAACATCAAGGATGTTACGATGATTGCGTAAAATAGTTGTGGTGACGCCACTTATAGTATTTATACAATGGCTGATATATCTCTTATGGTTCATGAGAATAATAATGAGAAAAATTGAAAAGTTCGTTGTAACTAAGTTGAGAAATTGAACGTCAAAAGATGTAATATTTAATGTTGGATCACAGGAATTAAAGTGAGAAAAATTGAATAGTTCGTTGGAACTATGGTGAGAAGATGGACATTAAAATATATAGTATTTAACGTTGCATTTTATCAATGATGTATTGACAAATATGATAAGGCTTATTAAAAGGAGTTGTTAAATTTTATTATTGTCAGTAGTGACAAAGTCACAAAAGATAAAAATAATAGAGCATTTTGAAATAATTTGTTAAATTCTATTGTTGTTAACATTGACAAATGTCACAAGAACTAAATCTATAGGGATTATTAGAAGAAGTTGTCAAAAACTGTTGAGGTAATATGTAACTAATGTTATAAAGATAAAAACAATAGGACTTCTTTAATGAAGTTGTTAAATCCTATTTTAGTTGATGATGACAAATGACACAAAATATTTAGAAGGAGAACTTTTAAAAGAAATTGTATATTATATAAAAGAGAATGTGACTTTCTCTAATTTAGAGGTAATTCAAAATGAGACCTTTAAAGTTTTGGATAATTAACCTCCAACTATAATTCCATTAAGAAATTTAACCCCACTATTGAAAGTGTAAATTTTAGAATTTAACCCCACTATTGATGTCCCATGATTCCTAGATTAACAAGGGATTAATAGGGATCATTACCTTGGGATTAGGGGTTGCAAAGTGTGGAATTAAACCCCATTAATACAAGGTAATGACTCCCATATTAATACAAGGATTAATTGGGAATTCATTAAATGGTTGTTGAAGCTATAACTAGAGAAACCCACAACAAATAAAAATAACTTTTTCCATCAATCTTCCTCCTCCGCTTTTTAATTTGTTCATCTTCTTTCTTTGGCCTTTTAGAAATTTATCCATGGTGATTTTGTCCAATCATAATGAGATTCACCGGAAATTCTAGTGTGAAAGAATAGTCCAGTTCGTTCGTTTTATCCTGTGAGGCGAATGTCCAAAACAACCTCAAGCACAACTCGGTTAAGGGGCAAATTTATCTTAGGGAGAGTGTGTTACACACGACTCAGACAACATCAAAACGATCAACTTACGATATTATCCTTGTTTAATTTTATGTTGTAAATTGTATTTCAATATATTGCAATTCTTTTCTCTTTTTGTGTTTAGTGTAAGATTTTGTCTAATAGAGCTATCACCATGCTCCACCACGTTAGATTTCGCCGACAGAAGATGATTCAACTTTTTTTTTTCGCAATTATATTTTCTTTCTCAATTCAAATACGAATAGTAAGCTCTTACACATTAATTTCCTTTCGTTTATATATATTTAAGATAATTTTTGAAATTCTTCCCAGTGGGAGGCTATTTTTCAATTATAGCCGCCACTTGAAAACATTGACTAATCACCATTCCATTGATTTTGTACTTGTATTCCAAGTACTCCCATAATTTCTTTGTAGTCTTCTTAACACTATAAACATTATATATTGTATCTAACAACCCATTTAGTATGTAATTGCGGAAAATGAACTCCGAATGATTCCAAACATCAAGAGCATTAACGGCTTGCACGCACGTCTCATTCTCACCCAACTATGGCGGATCTTCTTTAAGAAACCTTTCTAAGTTCAAGGTGGTCAAATAGAATAGCATCTTTTGCTGCCACCGTTTAAAGTCTTGGGCAACAAATTTTTCCGGCTTCTCACATGGTGAGTCGGAATAGTTTGGACAACCACATTCCTTAGAGGATTGGTTTCCACAGGAAGCACTTCCTACATAAGATGAGTCTCATAATTGTTTCTAGAATTGGTTCAAGTCACGTTGTTTGATTCGGTAGCCATCTGAATTGAAGCAGAAAATTAGTTCACTATTTTTGTAATCTGCTCTCTGCTAAAGAAGGAAATTTGTGGTAAGATTGTTAGAAAAATTATTACATTTATACTTGAAATTGAAATAAAACAGAATAAAAACAAAATACAAAATAAAATCAGTAAACCGAATTTTGAATGTTGTCCGAGTCGTGTGTAATACTAAAACCTTCGGCCAACTGAAGGTATGCCTGGAAAGAATCACCACCAAACGCAAATGCAAGAGGCCAAGAGGAATGATTGATCAATATGCAATGAAAAGTAGAGAGGAGAGTGTTGGTGTTATGCCCTAGGCTTATAGTTATTTTGACTCATAACTAATACCGTTATGTAATCGTCTTTACAATTTATAATAGAGAATGTTTATCTTGAGTATTATATGTTTTACATGTTTATTATAATATTATGTGACCCTAGTTATTGTGAATAACTAGTATAAGTTGGTAATGGATCATCATAGAGATGATTATATGCATGGGGATGCACATTACACTTATGGGTACTTGTTAGAGAACAAGGTACTGGATTGACACATCTATGAGATTTATGACATGGTCTATGGTCATATATGTCATGATTAAATCTCATGATAGTCGTGTCATTAGAATCCTTAGTACCTGAGATTATCATCGTCTTCCACATCATGAACGTTGTGTTTGATGTAGTCTAACACTATCTTTAATAGGACAGCAATAAGGGCTATGTTGGCACGATTGGATTCTTGTAGGGAAGAATGATAAGTCAAGATGGGATTCGTCCCTCGTAAAGAGAGATGTCTGCTTGGGCCCCTCGATGAATTATGTTGATGAAATGTGTGGCCACACTCAAGAGATTTGATAGAGATCAAATGCACTTGGATTATCAACATATTCGGAGTCGAGAAACCATTGAACAGTGTAAGTTGACGTGGACCATGACTTATGTTCAATATGACATCGTGTGACAAAGGGATTCTGGCAATGATCTATCAAGGAATCAAGCTTTGATGTTATATTAATTGGGTGGACATAATGGCTTGCTAGAAACCACTTTTGTCTTATGAAGATCGATGTTTTGACTCACTACCAACATAAATATAATTTCTATAGGGTCACACACAAAGAATGGATTGAAAAATGGCTCAAATATGGAAAAGGGGAGGGGGCGATCGCGCGCCCATTGAAGGGGAGATCGCGCCTTTTCTCTGGTCAAAGAGGGAGAACGCGCATACTGGAAGGGGCGATCGCACCTTTTCTCTGGACAAAAGGGGCGATCGTGCTCCCTGTAGGAGGCGATCGCGCCCTGTCGTCTGCACTGTTCCATTTTGGCTTTAGATTAGGGCTTTTCTCCCTAAGTGTTAGGGATATTTATAAAGTATAAATAGCCCCTTTTACCTCAGCCAAGAAACACGAATTTTGGGTTTTGAGAAACACAAATCTCTTAATTTTGATTACGAATCAAAGATCAAATCACCCTAGATTCAATTCCATATTAGTTATAGATTGTTGAAAAGAGTTTCAACAATTGAGGATCATCTAGCAATCCAACAAGATTCAATCTTGCTTCGTTCGCGTGTGGATTATCGATAGAGGGTGATTATTGTATCACCCAAAGCTTTAAGGCCTACCGTTGTTGATTCATTGCAAGGAAGAACAAGGAAGAAGATCAAAGTTTCATCTACAACTCAAGGTGAATTACGATTCATGTACGAAAGACAAACTCCAAAAAGGTTAGTAAATCTATATTCTTATTTTAATCTACTCATATTAGACGGATTCATGGTTAGGGTTTTGTGATTTATTCCAAGTCTTCCGCTATGTATGTAATCCCAAAACCCAACAGTGGTATCAGAGCCGCATTTAATCATGATTAGGTTAAATTTGCATGGTAGATATAATTGGATTATATGCATTAACGTTCTATATGATATAGATTGATGATTTTATGTGTATTGTTTTATGAAAACAATTATATGCGATATAACATGATTATGTACACATAAGTTTCATATACAACTATGCGATGTTTGTTGCTATATGGAAAAACCTTCTTAAATGTTTAAGTTTTATGCCACCCCTTGATTAGAACACTTGTGAAATATTCTGGTATTTTGATATAGTTTCGACTCAGTTGGTTGCATCATTATATCTTAATATGGATCAAAATGAGATAACAGTTGATGTAGTTTCGACTCAGTTGGGTGCATCGTTCTATGTGTCTCATACGTTTGAAAAAGGTTAAACTTAAATGGTGCTTTCAAATAAGTTTTAAAAGGCATAGATGAGATTAAAACATGTGTTGACATAAGATGTCTAGAATCTCATAAAAGATCTAAGAGTCATATATGATATGATTGATAAGTGTTATCTACCTAAATAGCTTGATTTCGGGCATTGACTTAGTTAAACCAAAATTAAGTAAAATATGGATCTTAGCCCATTATAATTATATGATACATGCTTGTATTTGAAGGTGTATAATTTAGTGGGAGTATTTATGAAATACATTATTTGTCTCTTAGATGGTAAATAAATTGATAATTATATGTGCTCATATTGTTTGTATATGTTATTGTAGAATGGCATCTCACAATAATCAACCCTTGTCGCTGCGATTCGTCCTTGAGAAGGACAAGCTCGAAGAGAATGGTACAAACTATTCTGATTGGATCAGAAGCTTAAGAATTGTTCTTAGGCAAGAGAAGAAATTGTATGTTCTTGACGAACCTATTCCTGCAGAACCCGCTACCAATGCTGCAAGAGCAGATAAGGAGCAACATAAGAAACATGTTGATGATTCTAATGATGTTGCTTGCCTTATGATTGCCACCATGTGTAAGGCTCTTCAGAAGGACCATGAACACATGGAAGCTGATTGTGACCTAACACAGCGCTTAAAGGAAATGTTCCAAGTGCAAGTTAGGGAAGAGAGGTATGATGTGGTGAAGGCTCTTAATGCATGCAAGATGCAAGAGGGGCAGTCGGTAGGTCCTCATATCCTTCAGATGAAAGGATATATTAAGCACCTTGATAGGCTTGGGTATCCTATGAGTTTGGAACTCGCAACGGATACGATATTGAATTTATTGCCTGTAAGTTATGGTCATTTCATTATGAACTATAACATGAGTGGAATGGAGAAAAATCTGTCAGAATTGCATGCGATGCTTAAGACTGCAGAAAAATATATCAAGAAGCCTAATACCGCAAATGCGTTAATGGTTAACAAAGGAAAGGGGTTCAAAAAGGAAGGCAAAGAAGGTAAAGCAAAGGTTGCTAAACCTAAGGCAAAAGTTGCCAATGCCGAAGAGGCTAAACCCAAAGTGTCTCAAAAGGATGCAATTTGCTACCATTGCCAAGAGGTTGGTCATTGGAAGCGAAACTGCAAGGCTTATAAGGAAGGCCTAAAAGCGAAGAAGGGCAATACGATTGCTACTGATACATGTATCTATATGATAGATATTTTCCTTTCTACTTCTTGTTCTTGGGAATTGGATACCGGATGTGGATCTCACATTTGTTTAAATGTGCAGGGACTAAAGAATAGAAAGCTACTCAAAGAAGGTGAAGTAGACCTAAGTGTGGAGAACCGAGCAAGAGTTGCGGCATTAGCCGTAGGAACCTATGAAGTCACTTTACCTAGAGGACTAGTACTTGTTTTGAACAATTGTTAATATGTTCCGGATTTGAGTAGGATTATTATTTCTGTTTCTTGTTTGGATAATGAAGGATATAGGTTTCTTATTGAGAATAAGAAGTTTTCTATTTATTTAAATGATATGCTTTATTGTATTGCAAATTCATTTAATGGCCTTTATATCCTTGATGTTGAGAAATAAAATGATGTTGAAGATATCTATAATGTAAATAAGAAATCTAAATCGAATGATGTGAATAACACATTCATGTGGCATTGCCAGCTTGGTCATATAAATGAGAAACGTATTTCTAAACTCCATAAGGATAGACTTTTAGACTCACATGATTATGAATCATATGAGATATGCGAACTTGTTTATTGGGTAAAATGACTAAACCACCCTACACTAAGAGTAGTGGAAGGGCTAGTGACTTATTGGCCCTAGTACATACAGATGTATGTGGACCATTAAGTAGCATTGCTAGGGGAGGATTTCGGTATTTCATTACATTCACTGATGACTTATCTAGATATGGCTATGTCTATCTGATGAAGTCCAAAAGTGAATCATTTGAGATATTTAGAATATTTCAAAATGAAGTACAAAATCAACTTGGCAAAACTATTAAAGTACTTCGATCCGATCGAGGTGGTGAATATTTAAGCCAAGAGTTTGACAATCATCTCAAAAACTGTGAAATCGTTTTAGAGTTCACTCCACCCGGAACACCACAATGGAATGGTGTATCTGAGAGGAGGAATAGAACCTTGTTGGACATGGTTCGTTCGATGATGAGTCAAGTTGACCTTCCTATTTCCTTTAGGGGACATGCATTAGAGACTGATGCGTTCACACTGAACAGAGTCCCTACTAAATCGGCTCCTAAGACCCCACATGAGATGTGGCATTGAATGAACGCTCGCCAAAAAATAATATTTCAAAAATGAGAGTCGCCACGCCGTTTTAAAGGAAACATTGAAAACCTTTTTGAAAAGAGAATTTGGGTTCGGGGGTCAGGCTACGTGTTGGGAAGAACTTTAGGGTTTACCCAACACGCCTCATTCGTAAATGAGTCTTTCAATGTTCAACATTCAAGACATTCTAGAGTGTGTGCAAAAAGTGTGAGATAAGATATGTGATAAAATGCATATAAGTGCTTTGTTTTATTGCTCAAAAGGAGGAAATTACATCTCGTGAACCATTTGATAAGGGAGGCCACATCCCAATTACAAGGAGGATTGAACAAAACTTACAACTGAAATGAACCTTCTGTAAAGGGTTACACGTGTCGCGTGACACAGGACACCACATGTCCAATTGTGTCGCGTGACACTACCAACCACCTTACAGAGGTTTTACAAGTTTCGAAATACAGCAATATCAAGTAACCATAACGCCAAATTACAGCAGGCATTGGACTCAGAGATCAACACAATCACTTCAAATGAGTGTGTATATTGAGGATCCACACTCTATTTTGAATGACAAGTGAATTAGATGAACGAATTACAACTGAAATGATGGTCTCTCCAGAGTGGCTACTTGTGTCGCATGACACAAGCTGTCATATGCAGAAGCCTTACAAAATTAAGCACAGAATGAGCTGAGATCGATCCAAATCTAATTACATCAACAATTTAGTTCAGCCAGCACATGAATCACCCTCAGATTGATTAAGGGGGTGTGGATATGGGGAGATCCACACTCCCTTGATGAACAAGCCAAAAATGACATTCAAATCACATCATAAGCATGAATAATACCAAACACAACAACTTAAATAGAGAGATGGCGATTGCCACTTGATAATTAAAGCAGATGGAGCTTAAATATCAAGTGGATGAATAGAAATTGAAATGAACTATGCAAAGTAGCAAATATGAGAGAGAGAGAATGAGGGAGGGAGTGGTTACCCTTGTAGATCCACAATTCTACACTATGTCCAGTGTAAAACCCTTCAAAACAGCTTCAGATGGGAATTCGAACATAGCAGGAGCTCCTGGGCTTAGATTTTCAATGGTGTGTACGAAGTATGGAGGTAGATGGGTAAGATGTGTATAGGAGATGAGGGAATTGAATGGAATTGGTGTAGGTTTATGTGGAAGGAGTAAAGAGCCGAGTTTCTGGGGGAATTTTTGCAGGGTGACAGTAGGGAGTGAAAAAGGGCTCCAGAAATGAGAGGGGGATGGTCCAATTTATAGGCTGATGATGATGGGCAAGTTATATCGTACGACCTTCTGCTTCAGTTTTCCGTGGCTCGTTGTGTCGCGTGACACAACATGCCACTAACCGTTTTCAGCGCTGTTAGGTCCCAAATGGTAGGAATCAGGCTAGAGGGGGGGTGAATAGCCTGTTAAAAACTTTTTGCTAAAAACTCATTTGATCATTGAAAATATTAAGTTGAGCTTGCTAACTGGTTGAGAAATATTTAAGCAGCGGAATATCGGTTAGAAGGACACATCAAACATAAGTTAAATTTTCATGCAACCTGGACAAGTCATATTTCCAAGTAGGACAAACATGTTGAGCAGTAAGTAGAATCAATAGGTTGTGACAGGTTGAGAGAATATCAGCCATTTACAACTACATGAAAATAAACAAACACACAGAAGAATGACACGTTGTTTGAAGAGGTTCACAGTGTTAAATAACTGCTACGTCCTCTACCAAGTTTGGTCAGAACTTGGATTTGTGAAAGTGCACTGCTATTAATGGTTCTTACCTATTACAAGTTGCAAGCCAATGATTGAAGGCTGCTAAACTAAAGATGACCACTAACAGATCGTGCTACAATAAAGACCAGGTGTTTTCTAGAGATGTGCTCACAAGTTGAGCTGATTTCTCTAGGGTGTTGTGTGTGAATCAATCAATGTGTTCCATAAGTAATCTAATGGATGACACTACTGCATTGATTGAGGTTCTCAGTGTATAAGTCCTACAGAGATGTCTAGTGAACAAGGGGACTTGTCTTGAATGCCTTGAACTATGGAGTTTGCAGGTTGGTAGTTTAGAGCAACTCACTCTTAAGAATCATAAATGCACCAACCATCTTCAATGCTCCAGAGAAGTTATTTATAGTGAACTTCAAATGAAGGAGCCGTTGTCTTTGAAGTGGTTGCAATGATGACTTGATCAGGCAGGCCTTTGAATGAGAGGATCTTTGCATTTAATGCCTGGGATAGGAGAGAGAAGATTTTCCTTGAAAAGTTGAATGGATGTGAGTACTGGTCATTTTGACAATCCATTTTGAGTATCTGACAGCCACAGGAATGTCACTTCAGCGTCCATTCAGTATGCTTGCTTTACCAACTTTAGCTAAAGTAGATTGTTGGGTAGTTGGAAGCAATAAATGCTTCGGTTAGGTTGGCTGAAAGGAAGCTTGTTGAGAAAGCTTTAACCGGTGTGGGAATAGATATAACCGTTGAGGTTATATTAGCTAGGTGAGGTGGCCGGTTAGGTAAGCTCACCGGTTGAGTGATCAACCGGTTAGGTAACTATACAAAGTAACTCACATGCAACTCAAAGGGGGAAATCCTTCAGGTCTTCAAGTCTCCAAAGTCTTGAGAAAATTACATAAATTAAACCACTGGCACGAGCACTAAGGGGACCTATCATGCATAGAAAAATTCTATTTGGTCTAATTAAAATTAGGGGTCCAACTTAATGCTTGTTGTGATTGGGATTAAGCAATTCTAAACTAAAACATATATTTGACTAACAATCTCGTCCTAATTGCTTAAGTCCAATCACCCTAGGTTAGCATCATCTTGACTCAGTAAAATAATGACTATGTTTTTATCTTTTAGATATGTCATTCCCTAAGTCAAGTGACAACTAGATGTAACCTAAGAAAGCTTACAAACCAAGTGAAAGCTAAATATAAAAACAAATTAAGGTAAAAGAATTTTGAATGAGAAAACCTACAAAATGAAACAGTTAGAACAGTTTGATCATTCAAAAATCAATTAAAGGAAATAAAGGAAAAGCAAATCATTCAAAACAATAAATATTTGAGTTCAAAGAAATCTCATTGATAAAGCTGCAACCGATTTGGGAAAGATGGAAAGACATGTTCATCATCGGTTACATTCTTAGATAGGTGCAGCAGGATCATCGGTAGGGGACTTGTCCTTGGGGTTTGCTGGAGGAGTAGCCGATGGACTGATCGGTTGAGGATGAGATTTCTTAGCAGATCTCTTGGCTTCCTTCTCTTCTCTTTTTCTTTTCTTCCTAGCTGACTTCTCAGCATCACGGTCGGCTAACATCTTCTTGAGCACCTCATTTCCAGACTTCAGCTTGATCCTTTCGGTGTTAGTCTTTCTGAATAAAGAGGCTTGGTCGGCCAGCTTCTGATTCAATTTTTTGATTTCTTCGGTTGCAAGCTTCAGATCGGCTTGGGAGTCCTTGGCAGTGTTCATAAGCTCTTTATTTAACTGAGTCAAGGCACCGATCTGAGAGGAAAGTTCTGTGATTTTGGCATCCTTGTCAAAAAGATCAGCTACATAGTTGGCTAAATCCTTTGCATATCCATGTTCCATTCTGTCTAACCTCTTCTCTTCCTCTTCCTGATTGGACTTAACCATACTCACAACCAGGGCATCATACAATTCACAGAGATCACGAACAATAATGGGTTGGTTGAGTTCTTCTTCAGGAACTGGTTGAGGAGCATCTGGTGAAGGATCAGCATCGGCAGCAGGGTCACTATCAGAAGAGGAGTCAACGGTTAAGGAACTGACTGAGACAGCTGGAGGACCGGTTGGATGAGCAGCAATAGCTAATGCTTGAACCAGTAGAGGAGTGAATATTTGGATGGCAAGGGACTGATTTGGTGGAGAAGTAGAGGGACCAGCAGATTGACCGGTAGGAAGCTTCTCGGTTAGATGAGTAGAAAGAGGAATTGAGCGACCGGTAAGAGATGGAGTTGGAGAACCGGTAGAGGTATCGGTTGGAGGATCGGTTAAGGAAGTGACTTGAGGTGGACCGATCCTAGAAACCTGACCGGTTGGAGAAACTTCAATCTCCTCATCTACTGATTCTGAGGAAGCATCAGAGGGAGTTTGCACCAAGAATTCGTTGGGATCAGAAGAAACAACCACATCGGTTTCAAGGCTGAGTGCAATGGCACTTTGAATGTCATAAGCTTCATCAAAAGCGGAAGTAATCAGATCAGCAGCAACAGAGGCCAACGGTAAGGCATCTTGCCTTAACCGAATCAAAGGAATTACCCTTAGAGGAAGAAGGAGTAAGGAAGCTTGTCTAATGTTGCTCCAAGGTTGAGGATTGCCATTTCTCATAATGGAGAGCTGAGTCACATTTGCCATCAACCAAACTCTGTGTGTGACATTATAAGTCCATCTCAAAATCCTTAATTCCAAGACCTGATAGATTCTATTGCTGACAGAGAGAAATCGCCTGAAAAGATTGGCGGTTGAGAAGGTGCACTCAATCGGTCCGGGAGCTGTACGAGCAGTTTCACCTTGAATTCTAATGTGACAAAGCCTTTGGGATTTGGAAGGAGAGAACGTCGGTTTCTGCTTGGTGGGAAAGCTGGTGACAAACTTTTGATCGGTTTTGGAAGGCTTAACCGGTTGACCCTTGGGCGAAGGAAACCTTTTGCGAAGCTTGAGAGCAATAAGCTTTTGACCTTTGGTACTGATTTCCCCAGGGCCAACTGTTCTGGAAATTTAGAAAGGAATGTTACCTTCTTTTTCTTTCAACTTCTTAATCTCTTGGGAAAATGGAGGAGGATCAGATACAAGCTTGTACTCGGCTCGGATAGAGATCTTTTCATGAATGCCAAAAAGTGGAATGCCATGAGAAGTACGAGGGATGGAGGACTTAGTGGTATAGTAATTCAAGGGAGAAAACACATCTTTATGATAGAGGCAAGGATCGGCATAAACTGGAGGAACAGCAGGATCCATTATATTGAACTCATCATCATCATCATCAGAAATTTCTTCCACTTCAAAGAAATCAGATTCATCATCTGCAACAGTGGAAGTGGGAGGCACAGATTGAATCTCCTCCTCAACCCTTGGAGGGATGGAAAGCCTAGATTGAATTTCCCTAACTTGGCTATCTAGACGGGAAGCTTGAAGAGCTTGAGCAGTGGCCATAGCATCAGCACGGGCTAGCAATCGGTTTTGCTCAACATCAAATAGGCTAGCGGCTAAGCCCTGTTGCAATAGAACATCATAGGCTGCAGTTGGTTGAGATACTCCAACCGGTTCAGTAGATACATCGGTTGGAATGATAGAGACCGATGGAGATACCATTGGTTGAGTAGTGGCCGGTTTGGCAGCAATGCCTCCTCCTAATGTGGTAACCGGTGAAGTGTCGGTAAGACCTCCTCCTAGGCTTCTAACCGTTGCCATCGGTTCAGGAGTGGTAAACACTTGTTCCATGCTCTCCATTCGGTCAGGCTTATCATCTTCACCAGAACTAGAAGTAGAATTGGAGATAGATTTAGCAATATCCTCAGATTTCTCTTTTTTTTCCTCTTCCCCTTCATTATCAAACATAGCATCAATTTCAACATTGGTAACTGTAGGCCACTTGGTTTTGTTAGACTGAACCGATGAGAAGAAATTGATAAGGGAGATATTTCCAGCAACCTTAAGTTCAGCATCCATATCCAGAAGATTGTCCAACAGATCCATTACATTCCTAATCAATTGATTCTTCCTTGGGCCAAGACATATCGGTTCAGAGTCAAAATTGGGAAGAGAGTCAAATTCCATCTCATATCTCCCAGACTGATAAAAGTCAGTTTCAATCAAAGTATCTTCAGCACCATATAGAATCGCAATATCTGCCCATAGTGATTGGACCATCATGTCCTACCTCATTCTATCTTGGGCCAAGTAAACAGCATTCCACTTGAGAGGAAGCTGATCAAAGAACTTGTATTTTTTGATGAGATTAAGCCGAGATAAAGAAAGATCATAGTCTCTGAGATGACACGGTCTGCTGAAGTACACACCATTTTCATCATGTCGGTTTCCAAAGTCAATATAGTCCTGAAGGTTGCCAACTGGTACAGAGGATTTATTGATTTCATGGAATTGAAGCAACTTCCGAATGAAGAGTGGCAAATGATCAATGGAGTATACCAAATTAGGTGAGGGAGCAAAATGAGGGTTGAAGGACCAAGGGTTATTGTGGAAGATATGGAAAGTGGGATTCCTGATCGGTTGGCATCTCCGGTAAGAGGGATTGGAAGCATGACCGGTGATAGGAATGTCATCGGTCAAGGTATCATGGCTTAACAATCGGTTGGGGATGAAAGGTATGAATGAAGAGATGTCAGCTTCAATCCTCTTCCTTCTATCAGCGTTTTCTTTGGCGATTTGGGAAGGGATTTTTGGAATTGGTTTAGATTTTGAGGAGGTTGGAGGAGTAGGAGGTTTGGATGATTTTCTTGCAGTCTTTATGGGTCGGATAACGGTAGAGATAGGTTCATTGTCACCGTCATCATGATCTGGAGTTTTTCTCTTGGCAGGTGAGGGGATCGGTTGAGAGGGCTGTGGTTGATCAGAAACCGGTTTGGGAGCATCGGATGACTTCTTCTTCTTCGGTTTAGAAGGTTTCTTCTTGGCCGATTGGGCTTCGGTTGGAGGAGCAATAGCAGCCATAGGTTTAGCTTCCCTGAGAATCCTTGCTTGATCAGCCTTGTCAAATGCTTTGACTAATGACTTAGGAACAGATGGCTGATTACCAGAAATAGCAAAGATTGATGGGATTCTCATAAGAATTCTGCTCATAAGAAGATAGTGAATGGGCTTAGCTTTGTTTGATCTGGACAGGGGCTTCTCCTTCTGAAACTTCCTGAAGGCAATCAAAATGACACGGTAAATGAATGAACACCAATTGAATTTCCTTTGAAGCATCACAGCTGCAATTGCCTCCCATTGTATCATAGTGATACAATGATGGGAGCCAGACCGGCAAATCACGCATCGGTCGATTACCTCAGCTAAAGCATAGTGAACCGCATAAAGATCGGCTTTCTTATTTCCTTCACCGGTCACAAAGGGATAGGTTCCACGAACACTAGCCCATGCCAACTCCATGTCTTTCGAGGTAACAGAGGATGAACCGGTTGAGGGAACGGTAGGAAAGGCGTCGACAATGAAGGTAGGAGAGAAATCAACAGAAACACCACCAACAGTTGAAGAGATATGGGACACAACACCGGGCTTAAGATTCTCATCTACTTCACCATTGTTGAAGAACTCATAACCAGCTCAAACATGATGTCGTCATTCCCTTCAGGCATCAAGAATGGCAAAAGACCAGCAGCAGTCAACATGGCTTGAAGGAGCTTTCCCTCTTCTGATTCGAAGAAGCTTGGGAGAATGTAACCTCCGAAGATGTATTTCTTGGTAGGTTTGGGAGCCATCTGTCAAAAGAGTCAAAGACCAAAACATTCTAAGTTAGAACACATTTTAAAAGAGAAAAATAGATGTGATTTTAGATTTTGAAAAGAGTTCGTGCTCTTCAAGTTGAAAGTATTTAAGGATTTTAGAAAAATTTACCAGAAAAGATTAAGATTTGAAGAACGAAGAAGAGAACGAAGATTGTTTTGCTTTTTGAAGGCTTGGAGCTTTTGCACAGAGAAATTTCAAGAAGGCGGAAAGATTGAGTGAAAGTTTGAGTTTCCTTATATAGTGAAGAGAGAAGGAAGATGGAGGGGTTTTTGAAATTTAAAAAAACGTTTCAACTGCCTGGCACGAATATTTAAGAAGATATTGAACACGATTTTAAATATGAAGGCTTATAAAATGGGTACGTGTGTGCAGCAGTTAAACCATATTGCAATAATGACAAAAAGATAACCTTTTGATAAATTGGAATGATACAGAAGTTACCTTTTTGATCAAAAATTTTAAATTTGACCAACAATCAAGTACAAAAGGACGGTAGTGGGAAGGAGTAGGGAACAACCTTTTTGGAGGTGTCAGGATAGGGTGAAGCAGTGAGCGGCTGATGTGATTGATGTGACCGATCGGTAAGTGACGCGCCGGTTAAAACGAATTGTGAATAGTAATCCGGCCTCAGTTCGTCGGTTAGGTAATGAGCGATCGGTAAGGATTTCTTATGACATCACCGCTTGGGGCTTGACCGATCAAAAGAGTGATCGGTTAGACAATGATCGGTCAGGAGTGAAAATTTGACCGGTTAGGAGAGAGAGCTTTGCATCGGTTAAGGGCCATTGGTTAAGGATAACTTTTATCGGTTAGGAGTTGTCGGTTTAGGATATCTTGCACACCAGTTATATGAACCGGTCAAGAGCATCGGTTAGCACTAGTAATTTAGGCGACACCATGATCGGTTGAGAGCTTACACAAACAGCAAAGTTAGCACAATAAATTAACGAATATCAATCATGACTAGTTCTCCTCTAAGGAATTCAAATCTTTTAATGTCCAATGGTTTTGTCAAAATATCAGCTAGTTGATAATCAGTATGGACTTTTAAAAGAACAATGTTACCCTTTTCAATGTGATCCTTGAGGAAGTGATATTTGATGTCTATGTGCTTGGTCTTTGAATGCATTACAGGATTGTTGGAGACTGATATGGCTGAGGTATTATCACAATAGATAGGACATACTTCTTGAGGGATTTCATAGTCCACTAGTTGTTGCTTCATCCAAAGGATTTTTGAACAGCAACTCCCAGCGGCTATGTACTCAGCTTCAGTCGTAGAAGTAGAAATTGATGCCTGTTTCTTGCACGACCAGGAAACCAATCGGTTACCTAGAAATTGACAAGTTCTACTCGTACTTTTCCTGGTGACCCTACAAGCTGCGAAATCAGCATCTGAATAGCCAATTAGTGTAAATGATGAATCTTTTGGATACCACAAACCTAAATTTGCAGTTCCCACAAGATATCTAATAGTTCTTTTAACAGCTTGCAAATGAGATTCTCTAGGGTCAGCTTGAAATCTAGCACATACACATACGGCAAACATGATATCTGGCCTACTGGCGGTTAAGTAAAGTAGAGATCCTATCATATCTCGGTAAAGTGTTATATCTACTTTCTTATCGGACTCATCTTTGTCTAGTTGTACATTTGTGGCCATTGGGCTGCTTTGAGGATGAGCAGAGTCAAGAACAAATTCCTTGATTAGATCTTTGGTATATTTGGCTTGATTGATGAAGATACCTTCTTGGGTTTGCTTGACTTGAAGTCCGAGGAAAAATGTTAGTTCACCCATCATGCTCATCTCAAATTTTCTCCTCATAAGCTTCTCAAATCTCTTGCATAATTTTTTGTTAGTAGATCCAAAAATTATGTCATCAACATATATTTGAACTAACAATGAATGACCATTATGCTTTGCAATAAATAAAGTGGTGTCTATTTTACCTCGTTCGAACTTCTCACTAAGTAGGAATTTGGAGAGAGTTTCGTACCATGCTCGTGGTGCTTGCTTGAGGCCATACAAAGCTTTATTCAATTTGTAGACATGATTAGGCTTCTTGGAATCTTCAAATCCAGGAGGTTGTTCTACATATACGAGCTCTTGAAGTTCCCCGTTGAGAAAGGCACTTTTCACGTCAATTTGATATAGCTTAAACTCTTTGTAGGCTGCATAGGCAAGAAATAACCTAATGACTTCTAATCTAGCTACTGGAGCAAAAGTCTCATCATAGTCTATGCCTTCTTCCTATCTATATCCTTTCGCCACTAATCTAGCCTTATTTCTTGAAATTTTTCCAGACTCATCCAATTTATTCCTATAAACCCATTTCGTTCCAATCACTGTTTGATCACTAGGTCTAGGCACTAATTCCCAAACTTTACATCTGTCAAACCGGTTAAGCTCTTCTTGCATGGCTTCTACCCAGCTGGGGTCATTAAGTGCTTCTTCAGTCTTCTTTGGTTCTATGTTGGAGACCATAGTAGAGGAAAATAATCCATGTTGATCCTCCATGTTTCTTAATTGGCCTCTAGTAATTCTAGGTCAAAAGACATCACCAATAACATTTTCTAAAGGGTGATCTCTAACTGTTCTCACTTCCCTAGGTAGATCTTGCCTGACCGAGTCTTGTCTAAGGTTTTCTAATGGAGGAGTAGAATCGGCTAAGGGAGGTGTGACCGGTTGAGGAGATCGGTTAGATGAGGGTGATGCTGACTGATGGTGATCGGTTAGTGGAGAGGGAAATGGTAAATTGATATTTGAAATTGGGTCAGCTTCAGGTGGTGAATTAGGAGTGGTAACATGAGGACTAGCTGGAGGTACATCGGTTAAGGGAGTTTGAACATTGGAATGCCTAACCGATTGAGGAAAGAAAGAGTCATCAACTAGGTCTCTATAGGTTACACCACTAGAGGCTGAAGGCTGAGCTGGAGGTTGATTTGCATTGATGCTGGTGGCTTGATTAGAATTTTGATTTCTTGTTTCACCTGTTTCAAAAACACCAGAGCTATCAGTACTATTTGGAGTCTTATCAGACTCTAGCAAATCAAATTCATCAAAAGTAACATGAACAAATTCAATAATTTTCAACAACCGTTTATTAAAAACTCTAAATGCCTTAATATATTTGGCGTATCCCACAAAGATACCTTCATCATATTTTTCATCAAATTTACCTCGGCGCTCTTTACCGTTGTAAAGTACATAGCATTTGCAGCCGAAGATCTTGAAGAAACCAATGTTGGGAATTCTGCCACGCCAAAGTTCATAATGGGTCTTGTTGTGAAATTTGTTGACCAACGATCGATTCTAGGTGAAGCATGCTATATGGATAGCTTCGGCCCAAAAATACTTGGGAAGCCTAGCTTCGGATATCATTGTTTTTCCAGCTTCGATCAATGTCCTGTTCTTTCTCTCAACTACACCATTTTGTTGCGGTGTTCCAGCAGCTGAAAAATTATGATCTATTCCATGATCATCACAGTACTGAGCGATCCCATTATTTTTAAACTCCGTTCCATTATCTGATCTCATACTGATGATGTCACATTCTTTTTGGGTTTGAAGTAGACGGAATAGTCTGGTGGCAACTTAATAGGTATCATCTTTTGAGGCATAAGTCTCCACCCTAGTATATCTTGAGAAGTCGTCTACAACAACTAAAGCATATCTGCTGCCCCCTAAACTGGCAGTTGTTGTGGGGCCAAACAGATCCATATATAGCAACTGGAGGCACCTAGAAGTGGACATACAGGGCTTGCTGTGGAAAGATTCTTTATGCTGCTTTCCTAATTGGCAGGCTCTGCATTTCCTTCCATGATCAGCAGACACTTGAGGTAAGCCGGCAACTAGATTTTTATTACCCAACTTGGATAGGTATTTGAAATTCAAGTGACTGAGTCTCTTGTGCCATAGCCAGGAGTTCTCACTGATGTTCTTAGCTACAAAACAAACATTAGTAACATTCGAAACATTATTTAAATCTACAGCGTATACGTTACCTTTCCGATATCCAGTGAGAAGTGTTTCACCTGTAGCAATGTCTTTCACATAGCAATTGGAAGAATTGAAAATACAATGCATACCTTTATCTCAAAATTGTGATATAGAGAGAAGGTTATGTTTCAGACCATCCACCAAAGATACCTTCTGTACAATAACTGTACCTCTTTTGATGGATCCACGACCAATAATTTTATCCTTTGCGTTGTCACCAAAGACAACTGGAGGACCAGATGCTTCTTCCAGATCGGTAAGGAGATCAGCATGTCCAGTCATATGCCTAGAGCATCTACTGTCTATAATCCAAACATCCTTACCGGCATCAGTTGAGGCCATTAAGCATTCCTGAAATAAAACAGTAAGCTTATAGTCCCCATTATTCTTTCGGGTCCAAAGAGTTAGTTCCTCTTTGGCAGCTATACCTGGCCACCACCTGAGCTTTTAGACTCAGTGGGTCCAGATAGGTGCTTCAAGAGGCATTCATAAGCCTTGTGACCAATATAACCACAATTTTTACATTTATTAGAAGATGGCTGAGAGGGTTTAGATGAGCTGATGTTCAATTTAGCCAAAGCTTCAAAGGAGTTCACTGATTGAGCAGAAACAGATCCTTTGGGGATGAAGGTGATGGAATTACCTTTGTTAGTTAGTTGCTTAGGTTTAGGAAAGCCTTTACCGATTGGGGAGTCCTTACCGGTTGGATGAACGGTGACAGTTGTCTTACCGGTTACTCCTTTACCGGTTGGGGCTGCCTTACCGATAGCGGTTTCCTGACCTGCAACCTGATCAACAATTTTAATTCCACCTTTGCTGTCTCCATCACTAAGTGGGACATATTGTCCTAACTCAGGATCAACTACCTCGATCCATTGGGATTTGTTCTTGTCAATCTTGGCCTTCATCTGTTCCTGAATTTTGGGATATATGTGTGGAACAGCACTGAAAGGTCTAGTTAACTCTCTCTTAATCAATTTGGATTGAGCATCATCAAATTTACCCATCAAGTTCTCAGTGACAGACTTAGTAACTGGTTTTTCTTTGCTGACATTTTCTTTACTTCTTGAGGTAAAACTTATGCCAGATGTTACATCTCGGTTAGGAGATATCTGATCTTGTATGATAGTATCCATAGCAGCTCGGGATTTTGAAAATATGTCAATGGTTTTTGAAAGAGAGTTATTTCTTGACACTAGATCAGCAATTTGACAAACAGATATATTTAGTCTCTCAGTGAGTTCTTGATTATCTTTCTTCAACTGATCAGACTCTAGATTACTTTCTTTCAAAATTTTTATTTCAGCTTTCAAAGAGTCATTTTCAGTAGTGATCTTTTTAAGACTAGCAACCATAATTTTGTGAGCTTCATTTAATTTTTCAAAATCTGAGAAGAGCTCATTCATCACCTCTGCTATTTCAGACTTTGACATATTTGGCATAGGGTCAACGGTAGGCTGAGAGGGAGAAGGTGATTGTTCAAAATTGGGATTAAAATTTGGTAGTGATGATATTGGTTGAGGGCTTGGTTCGGTTAGGGGCTTTAAGAAGTGAATCGGTCGGGTCTCAAGTGTCGGTTGATGAGAGGTGATCAGTAAGGCTTGAGCTTGATAGGTCTGTTGAATTGGTTGCATCAGCGGTCTGAGAGTGGGCATGGTTTTACACTGACCGTAAAGAGATCCACCTATGTTCTGAATTTTGAAATTATAAGGGTTACTTTCATCTGAATTGGAAATAGGAATGGGTTCATCAAAGTAGGTCAAGGGAGATCTCCTAGGTAGGGTCTGGTCATTATAAGATGAGTGTTCATTGGAGTTGGGGTGTCTATAGTTAGGTGACTGCAAGGAGATGGGTTTGTCTTCTACTACATCAATAGCGACAAAACTGACATCAGCTTCTTCATCTATGTCAGCATCCTCATTTTCAGAGTCAGTCTCAAACCAAACTGGCATAGCTTTTTCAGTTCCATCCTCGGCAACTAAGCTCTTAGATTTAGATCTAGAGTTTTTCTTGTATGGTTTCTTCCTCAAAAATTCGTACTTCGGTTGAGGACATTTGGAGGCAAAATGGCCGGGTTTTCTACAATTGTAGCACACAAGCTCACCTTGGGCATTCTTTCCGTCGGTTGAGGTTAAGGTTTGGCCTTTCTTTTGAAAGTTCCCAGATCTTTGGAATGATGAGGATTTGGGTTGGAAGGATTTGCTGTGAGTTTGTTGGGATCTTGTAAATCCTTGAACTTTTTATAGTTTCTAGCGAAGGTAGCAAATTCATCTTCTTCCTCAAAAATCACACTTGAGGAAGTATTGGCTTGTATCGGTTGAGGCTGAGAGATTGAGGGAGAGTCATTGGTAGTAGGTTCACTGGTTAGCATAGAAGAACCAGGGAAGATCTCGGTCTGAGCTGGCAGAGATAGATTTTTAAATTGTTTTTGAACTCCACTCAGCCGGTTGAGCTCTTCCTCATATAAAAACAAAGTAGACACAATGTTCTGAATATGTGTAACGTTCAAATCACGGCATTCTTTCAAAATAGCAACCTTCACATGACACAAGTATCCAAGAGAATTGAGGAATCTCATGTTTAGGTCTTTCATAGTGTAAACTCTACCTAAAGATGCACAAGAATTACTCACCTCGCAGAAACGGTCGTATGTTTCCTTTAATGTCTCATTTGGATTCTTCTTGAAGGACTCAAACTCAGCAACGCTTTTGTAGAGTCTGTTGTCCTTGGCCACTTGATTTCCTTCAAAATATCTGAGTAGACTCTGCCATACTTGTTGAGCAGTCTCATAGCATTGTACTTGTTTGTATAGTCTGTCATCAAGTCCTGAGGTTATTATGTGTAAAGCTTTTCTGTCCAAGGAATCACAGATTTTGTCATCCTCGGTCCATTCTTCACGTGGTTTTTGAACATAAGTTTCGTAAACCTCAAAATCTTGTTCAGACGCTCTATCAGCATGATCTATGAGAGGAGTTTTGGGTGCTCTTGTGGTGAGATTGATTTTTAGGGGTGTCATTGGACCATCTCTGACTATAGTAGTTAACCTATCATTTATTGAGTCCAAGTACCTCATGATTCTGTTTTTCCATATTGGAAATTTGTTTTTGTCAACATAGGAACAGTTGCCAAGTTGTATGTTTACATGATTTTTCCTGCCATTTTGGAATTGGCAATTCAAGAGGTTAAGCTTAGAAAAATGATTTTCGAAAATTGCTAGCTCTGATACCAATTGTTAGGTCCCAAATGGTAGGAATCAGACTAAAGGGGGGGGGTGAATAGCCTGTTAAAAACTTTTTGCTAAAAACTCATTTGATAATTGAAAATATTAAGTTGAGCTTGCTAACCGGTTGAGAAATATTTAAGCAGCGGAATATAGGTTAGAAGGACACATCAAACATAAGTTAAATTTTCATGCAACCTGGACAAGTCATATTTCCAAGTAGGACAAACATGTTGAGCAGTAAGTAGAATCAATAGGTTGTGACAGGTTGAGAGAATATCAATCAGTTACAACTACATGAAAATAAAAAAACACACAGAAGAATGACACATTGTTTGAAGAGGTTCACAGTGTTAAATAACTGCTACGTCCTCTACCAAGTTTGATCAGAACTTGGATTTGTGAAAGTGCACTGCTATTAATGGTTCTTACCTATTACAAGTTGCAAGCCAATGATTGAAGGCTGCTAAACTAAAGATGACCACTAACGGATCGTGCTACAATAAAGACCAGGTGTTTTCTAGAGATGTGCTCACAAGTTGAGCTGATTTCTCTAGGGTGTTGTGTGTGAATCAATCAATGTGTTCCATAAGTAATCTAATGGAGGAACACTACTGCATTGATTGAGGTGCTCAGTGTATAAGTCCTACAGAGATGTCTAGTGAACAAGGGGACTTGTCTTGAATTCCTTCAACTATGGAGTTTGCAGGTTGGTAGTTCAGAGCAACTCACTCTCAAGAATCATAAATGCACCAACCATCTTCAATGCTCCAGAGAAGCTATTTATAGTAAACTTCAAATGATGGAGTGGTTATCTTTGAAGAGGTTGCAATGATGACTTGATCAGGCAGGCCTTTAAATGAGAGGATCTTTGCATTTAATGCCTGGGATAGGAGAGAGAAGATTTTCCTTGAGAAGTTGAATGGATGTGAGTACTGGTCATTTTGACAATCCATTTTTGAGTATCTGACAGCCACAGGAATGTCACTTCAGCGTCCATTCATTATGCTTGCTTTACCAACTTTAGCTAAATTAGATTGTTGGGTAGTTGGAAGCAATAAATGCTTCGGTTAGGTTGGCTGAAAGGAAGCTTGTTGAGAAAGCTTTAACCGGTGTGGGAATAGATATAACCGTTGAGGTTATATCAGCTACGTGAGGTGGCCGGTTAGGTAAGCTCACCAGTTGAGTGATCAACCGGTTAGGTAACTATACAAAGTAACTCACATGCAACTCAAAGGGGGAAATCCTTCAGGTCTTCAAGTCTCCAAAGTCTTGAGAAAATTACATAAATTAAAACACTGGAACGAGCACTAAGGGGACCTATCATACATAGAAAAATTCTATTTGGTCTAATTAAAATTAGGGGTCCAACTTAATGCTTGTTGTGATTGGGATTAAGCAATTCTAAACTAAAACATATATTTGACTAACAAGCGCCAAGCAACTGGTTCTGGAACATTCCAAGATAATTCCCAACAAGTCTGAATTGATTAATACCTTTTAGGTCCTTTTGCAGGGAGAAATGACTTAAAAGTACTTCCTTCGCAAAATCTTATAAAAAGTTTCCCGAAGTCTCGAAATGGACTGAAAATTTACCAAAACGCCCCTAGTGCAACTTTATCATATTAAAATGCACCTATAAAGGGTCGTAAATTTGATTGGCGTACTCACAGGCATGGAAGAAAACCAAATTTGTCTTTCATGAAGATTTGGGGTTTCAAATCTTATGTGAAGATTCTTGTCTCCGATAAGTTAGCACCAAAATCTGACAAAGTTATTTTCGTTGGTTATCCTAAGGAAATTAAAGGATATTACTTTTACAACTGCAATGAGAAAAAAGTGTTTGTTGCTCAATATGGTACTTTTCTTGAGAAACAATTTCTCAATAAAGGATCTAGTGGGAGTAAAATTAATCTTGATGAAGTTCAAGAGCTCGAAAATAACATGAAACCGAGAGTAGAGATGAAACCAAGTTTATAAGGAGTTGTGGAACCGGTTCAAGATGCACAAGTCCATCGTAGATCGGATAGGTTACGATCCGAACCCGAGATATATGGATTTCTCGAATCGAAAAGTATTGCAGTGGAAGTCATTGAGAATGACGAACCTACTTCCTATCAAGAGGCGATGTCCACTCCTAATTCGGATAAATGGCTAGGAGCCATGGAATCTGAATTACAATCCATGCATGATAATCAATTTTGGAACTTGATTGATCCACCTGAAGGTGTAAAAACCATAGGGTGCATGTAGGTCTTCAAGAAGAAGACCGATATGGACGGGAAGGTGCATACTTACAAGGCTAGGCTTGTAGCAAAGGGAAATAGGCAAATTCATAGTATTGACTATGAAGAAACCTTCTCGCCAGTTGAAATGCTTAAGTCTGTTAGAATTTTAATTGGCATAGCCGCATATTACGACTATGAGATATGGCAAATGGATGTCAAAACAGCTTTCCAAAATGGGAAGCTACTTGAGGATGTGTACATGACACAGCCTAAAGGGTTTGTCTATCCAAGAAATTCTAATAAAGTATGCAAGTTACAAAGATCCATATATGGGTTGAATCAAGCTTCTAGGAGTTGGAATCTTCGTTTTGATGAATCGATCAAA
Organism: Adenophora triphylla var. japonica; assembly: GCA_022495995.1. Classification (NCBI taxonomy): domain Eukaryota; kingdom Viridiplantae; phylum Streptophyta; class Magnoliopsida; order Asterales; family Campanulaceae; genus Adenophora; species Adenophora triphylla. The sequence continues at coordinate 628,935 of JAFEMH010000419.1, forward strand.
GAGTTTGGCTTAATCAAGAACGAAGATGAACCATGTGTATACATGAAGTTTAGTGGGAGCATAGTACTATTTCTAATATTGTATGTCGATGATATCTTACTTATTGGAAATGACATTCTTGCACTTTAGACTGTCAAGTCTTGGTTAGGGAAGTGTTTCTCAATGAAAGATATGGGTGAAGCCACCTACATCCTTGGCATCAAGATCTATAGACATAGATCTAAAAGGATGATTGGTTTGAGTCAAAGTACTTACATTGACAAAGTTCTTAGAAGATTCAAGATGGAAAATTCTAAGAGAGGAAACTTGCCAATGGGTCATGGTGTTTCTCTTAACAAGACTCAGTGTCCTAAGACAACTGGTGAGTGAAAGAGAATGAATGAGATTCCATACGCTTCGGCTATTGGATCTATCACGCATGCAATGATTTGTACTAGACCTGATGTCTCGTATGCTCTAAGCATGATGAGCAGATACCAATCTGATCCTGGTGAAAACTATTGGAAGGCAGTTAAGACGATCCTTAAGTACTTAAGAAGGGCTAAGGATGCGTTCTTGGTCTTTGGAGGGATGCAAGATGATCTTGTTGTAAAGGGTTACTGTTGGTCCCAAAGGTGGCAACAAGGGTGAAAAATAGTTAGGGGGGGTGAATAGCTGTTATAAAATTTTCTCCCTCTTTTGAAAACTAAACCTCTTGCTTACAAACCGCTTGCAGTGTATTAGAAACCGCAAGTAGAGTTGTAAAATGCACATCGGAATATCATAGTTTATAATGTAGTTTAGAGGTGCGGTTTTAGTGTGCGGTTTTCAATGCGATTTTACAAAAATGAAAAGTGAGGTTTTGACAAGATTAACTGCAAAAACAATTCACAACATGGATAACTGTAAAATAGATCAAACATATAAAGACAAAATAATCAGTAAAGAACAGTAAATAAAAATGCAGAAATGAAGAACACAATATTTGGAGTGGTTCAATCGTAAATGATCTACATCCACTACCAAGATGGTTAGTCTTGGATTTTCTAAGAGTTAGATTTTATGTTGAGTATAAGAGAGATTACAAAGATACAAGTATTCAAACTCAGATCTAAAATCTAATCTATGAAGATCAAATCCTAGACTATAACCAATGTATCTCAAATGAATAATCTATGAGATTAATCAAGTGAGGTGTGTGTGTGTGTTTAACAAGATCAAGTCTCTTTGAATCTATATGATGTAGAGCACAATGATTCTTGAGGTGTTAAAGGCTTGATTTATGGGCTGGAAATATGTTCTTGAAGGAGGAAGATGAAGATTCAAAGGGTTGTAAATTTCTGGGCAGAGCTTCAATCTTCTTATGAACTCACTGTAATTTCAATTTTTCATGCAATCTTTAAATGTTGAAGATTTGGGGTATTTATACCCAAGCACCAAGAAAGTAGCCGTTATGATACATCTGTTGAACTACTGTACTGGTGCATTCTGATTGGTCCACAAATCAACTTTTGTCCCTTGTTCAGAAGTTGCAGTTAAAGCTGATCAGACCTCAGCTGCAAATAAGGAATGAAGGACATCTGTCACCTTTTCAGGATCCTTGCAGATCTTGTCTGACACATAGTTACGTGACAAGATATGGTGGTTGACTTTTGATATTGCTGGTATGGAATCCAATGGTCATAAGTGGTTCAACTTCAAGTCTTTTAATAATTGGATGCGGTCTGGTGATGAAGCGGTTTAGGCAGTACAGTTTCACCAGTGAGGTTTCACAGTGTGGTCTGAAGATTATAACTGCACTGCGGTTTGCTAGTGCAGTTTCATTAAATATGATTCACTGTAGTTGTCAAGGAGCGGTTTCAAGGTATGAATTCCACACTGCAGTTTGTATGTGCAGTTTGAACATTTAACTGCGGTTTTACAGGTTTGCAAAACTTCTTGACTTGAAACCTCTACTCCAATGAGTCTTGTGCCAGTCTTCAAGCCTAAATAAACCTATTCTATAAAATGGACTTATACTAAAAAATTGAAGTCTAATCTTCATTACATATGGGCCTAAAGTCCAAAAAATAGAGATGGGATTATGGTATCAATCAAATCAAAGCTAAAGATAGGAGGGTTAAAGTATGCATACCCAATAATCTCCCCCTATTTGATTGATGCCATTACCTACTATAACAAAAGTAAACATTGTACTTGGTAAAAACATGTCCATAAGAATTAACATGGTAAGTCATATCCCAAGTCAATGCACACACTAGCTTAAGTTATAGATTTCTATACTATTGAAAGTTTGAAAAACATACAAGTTGAATGTATAGAAATGCATTCAGTGCACATAGAAAATATGAGTTTAAGTTTAAAGTGTGGTTTAAACTGAATGTTTAAACTTCAATTCAAAAATATGATTTTTAAGTTATAAATATTTGAATGAGGTTTTAAACTATTGCGGTTTCATTGTTCTACAAACAAGTAGTTTGATATGAACAAAGTTTTGGAACCATGATACAATTTTCATTACTACCTTAAATGGTTTGAGTTACAAGTATAGGTAGGAAAGCAAATTACAAGGTTACAAAAAATAGCGAAAAGAGTTAGACCAAAAAAATACAAAAAAGAGTGCGGTCTAACATAAGCAAAAAGAAGTACAGCAAAAGGAAATTACAGAGAAGCGGTTTCATTGCTGAGGCGGTTGCTGGGGCGGTCCATCCACTACATGCTCAGCTACATGCGGTCCGGTGAAGATAGAATGTTCAGCTTGGAGGGTCCTTCTCAATTTCTTCACTTCATCTGCGGTCCTCTGATGCGCGGTTCCATGGAATTGAAAAATGTATGGATTTGATATTGAATGGCTTCAGAGTGAGCGGTTTGAGCTTCCTGCAGATTGACCTCAATTTCGTATAAGCTCCCCCTCAAAGAGTTATCCAACTCATTGATTTTCATGTTGAGTTTGGAGTTGAATCCCTCTTTAAGGTTTACAAACCTATCATTCATTTAATCATTTAGACAATCTAACTTGGCAGTTAGACTGTCATTCATCAGATTTATCTTCATACTTAGCTGCTCTTTGAAAGTATCCATTTCAAAAAGGAGGTTAGTTTCCATGGGATCCAAAGCAGTTTTGAGGTCTAGGATAGGTTACGGTCTTGAGTTGATGGAATTGAGAAGGTTGAATTGGAAAGAATCAAGGGCTATTTTGGTGGTAAGGTTGAAGGAGTTGGAAAACTGATTCAGCATAGCTTTTAGCTGGGTTGTTGAAACCTTGTCTACAAGGGTTTGAAGAATTCCATCAGCTAGATCTTTTCTAAATTCCTTAAAACATTTTTCTCCTGAGGTTTTAACAATGATTGCTATTGCACTCTCCCCTTAATGGCATCAAGCTTGAGGAGAATACTTTTCATGAAGGATTTGTAAGCACCAATTTCCAGGGATTGAGTGGCTAGAAAATGGGCTTGGGTGTCAACATGGTTTTGAAGGGAGCGGTTTGAGGTTTCAAGGGATGTGTTGGATGCGGTTAGCTTGACCATATGGCCTTGGTTTAGAAGGAGTTGGCCTTGAATGAGGTTATGGGTGGATAGAATCTGGGAGTAGTCAGTTGGAGGAACGGATGAAGAGGATGGAATATTTGAGAAAAGAGGAGCCAGTTGAAGAGGGGTAGTTGAAGGTGAGGTTTGGGGAAAGAAGGTAGTATGTGTTAATGGAGGGGTTTGGAAAGCAGGAGCGGTTTAAGGGTGGTTAGTGTTAAGTGTTTGGAATATATGGGTTACTGGAATGGTATGGGGTTGGGTGGGTAGGGGTGGGATGGGTAGGGTTAAAGTTGGTGCGGTTTGGTTACTGGTTGGAGGAATTGTGGAAGTTGGAATGTTTGCGGTTTGAGGAGGGGATTTAGAAGGAGAATTGGATGGGGTAGCTATACGAACGGAAAGAGGAGGTGTATTAGTTTTGGTGGGAGGTGGAGTTTTTGAAGGGTGTGGAGTTTGGTTGCGGTTTGATCTAGGTGGGGAAGGAGTTGGGTCTTTGAGGTGTGAGGTGGATATGGCTGGGCCACTTGAAGGCATTGGAGAGTGGAGGGGTGTGATAGGAATGAGCATAGCGATCTGACTCTGTATTTATGGGAGGAGGGGAGGAGGAATAGGATGATTCCTTATCAAAATAAGAAGCGGTATCACCTGACATAGGCTTAGTATTCTTGCCCACTCTCTTAAGAAATTGTTTAGGCCCCTTCTTAGAGGTTTTCTTTGCCATCATATTGAACCTCTTCCTTGGGGTCTCCCCCTGAATTGGTCTTTCAGTTTGCGGTTTAGGTAAGGATTGAGGTATCGGAGAAGGAGATTTTTGTGGTGATGAATGGTGAGAATGAATTGGAGATTGAATGGGTGATTGAGGTTGGGTTTGGATGGGTGACTGAGGTTGAGGAGGTGGAGGAGGTTGAGTTGTAGGTTGTTGTTCAGGTGGAGGTGCGGTTTGCTTTTGCTTTCCCATGGCAGCTTTCCTCTCAGCAGCTTTCTTCTCAAACTTCTCCAACTCAGCCCTGTGGAAATCCATCATATCTTCATCAGTTTGAATTTTATCTTGAGAAATCTTGGCTGATCTAGCTCTGGCAATCAAAGCTGGAATGCTGGCATCTTCATCTTCATCATCATCAACTTCATCAACACGATTCATCTTCTTCTTTCCTTTTCTTGGACCTGCAGCAGTAGCAGCACGCGGTTTGGGTGCTGGTGCGGTTCTAGCCTTCTTCAAAAGTGGTTCAGCTCCACTTTTCTTCCTCCTGACTTGTTTAACCGCTTTCCCAACTGCTGTCTCTTCAGTTTGAGGGGTCATTTCAATATAAAACTCCCTTGTAGAAAGAGTATCATTTTCTTCTTGACCCCACTCAACCATCAACTCAGGGTTGAGTAGCCTAATCTCCTCCAGGTGCTGGTAGTTTGTAAAGATTGGGGTCAAAAGCCTGCAGAAGGGCCTCCATCTTTGTTCTACTCCCTTCTCTTTAGTTTGGTAGGTATCAATGTGGGCAGATAGTTCTCTAAGAAGGATATTTGGCCAATGAAGGGGGGGTTTCATTTATGATGGCACAGCAGTACATCCATTGAGAACTAGTGATATTATTATGGTTGCCATTTTTTCCACAAATGGACTTCCCAACCAAGAAGCACAAATGGCTCATTAATTCTCCAAAGTCTTTTCTTGGAATAGCCTTATATCTCCCAGAGAGGGTTGGAATTCCAGCTAGGGTGGAGGCTGTGGCATCTTGAATTTCTTGGGGTAATCTCTTGTTGGGTTTTACGGGTCCATGCGCAGCGGAATTAAGCATTAAAAACATAAAACCCAAGAAGCCCTAGGATCCGTTCTATACAATTAATTTAAATTCCTATGAGATAGAATTTTACCAACCTTGTTTGCTTTCCATTCTTGAGCTATCGAACGATTTGATTATGTGATTTCGAATCACAAACTTCGTTCTTCAGATTGCTTGAACTCTAGGCCTTGATCGATGAACGAGCGAAGACCCTCTTTTGGTATCCACACCTTTGAAAGAATTCAAGAACGATTTCTTGATGATTGCTAGATCAAAAACTTTGAAGAATATTGAGAGTATTTTGTTATGAATTTCCTTTGAAAATTTCGGCTAGACCATTAGGGTTAACAGACCTCTTATATTTATACTACTTTAGTATGAAATATGTTTCCTAATCGAATTAGGAGACCACGCTGTCAACCACATCTGGTGGCAAGGTATGTCACGCGGTATAGTTAGCCACATGGCTATGTATGTCGCGTGACAAAGGTTGCCAATTACAGAAACTCCCAATCATTCTTCCTTTGGTTTAACCAATTCATTCTAGTTGTGTGTGACCCAATAGGATTATACTATGTTGGCAATGAGTTCGATCATATCGAATCTCATAAGACATAAGCGGACTCTAGCAAGCCATTATGTCTACCCAAATAATATAACGTAAGAGTTCACGTTTCCAATGGTACACTTCCATTTCTCCCTTTGTCTCACGATGTTATTGAACACAAGTCATGGTCCTTGTCAACTTGTCTTTGTTCAATGCTTTCTCGATCTTTGAGTATAATGATAATTCCAATCATATTGGGGTATGGCCATACACTTCCATCATTATCACTCATCGAGGGGCCCAAGCAAAACATCTCTCTTCCGAGGGACAAATTCCATCTTGACTTATCATCCTTCCCATCATGAATCCGATCATGCCAAAGATAGCCTTTATAGATATCGTGTTAAGATACCGTTTGACTAAAATCAAACATGGCTTTCATCATATGTAAGGTCATGATAATCTCAGGTCTAGGGACTAAATGAAGTAACCTTATGAGATTTAATTATGACATTTGACCATGACATAAATCTCATGCGGGTCATGTCCAGTCACTTGTTCTCCAACAAGTACCCATAATTTCAATGTGCATCTCTATGCATATAATCATCGTATGATTATCCATTGGCAATTATACCAATTATTCTCTTAATAATTAGGGACGGAGATTATTATAAACAAATATACAAAACATATAATAATCAAATGATAAACATCTCATATAATAATAAATAATGTCAACACATAAGTCTATCAATCATAGGCCTAGGGCATAACACTAACATCTCTCATCTGCTCCAGGGATATGGAATCCAAAAGTGTCCCTTATATCCATATAATCAATGGTGACTTCCATCCCTTCAACATTTGCGGTTAGGCAGGTGTAGACACCCCATTCTGAACCCATAATTACATGATTACACTACTCTTCATCTCTCTTTTATGTTTTGATGAAAGCATATCAGTTTCGTCATGTTTCGTTAAGTTTCTAACTAACCTCGTTAGTTTTGGACCTAACTGACTAACGGAACAACTGAAGAGGACAAAATAGTCATCAGACTAGTTATCTCGCACGAGATATCATATCTCGCGCGAGATATCCTCGGCAGATGTGCAGAATCACAATTCTTCTCCGTTTCAAACTCTCTTTTTGGATAAAACCTTATCAATTCGGGTATCCAATCAGAACTGAGTTCTGGAACCTTCCTAGGGTAATTTCCCTCTCCACCTTCACCTCTCCAACCTCCTATAAATACTGGATGACTTCCAGTGTTTCAGAGGTCGACAATTCTGATCCTTGATCAAGAACACACACAACACACACAATTTGTTGGTTTCTTTCCACGAAAGACTCCTTCAAATCACTCACAAAACAACTCCCAAAGTTTGTTCATCAACCTTGTTGATTAACAAACATCGAAGCCCGAATCAAAGGACCAAGGCGAAGCTCCGTCCGCATCAAGATCCAAGTCAAGGATCGAGGCGAAGCTCTGTCCGAATCAAGTTTCAACTCTAAACTCGAGTCGAAACTCTGTCCGAATCTCTCCTTAAAAGGTAATCATCCTTTAAACTTTCGTTTCTCTTCTCAACCTCTCTATTGATTTTAGAGTAGTGTGATCCCATCAAAAGGATTAGCCTAGAGTCCCTTCAGTCAATGAAGGCGATCTCGAAGCATACAATCCGACATTCCTAATCAAGAAATTGATTAGGGTTTATTTGTTCTCCTTTAATTATTTTATTAAAAAGATTGAAAACCTCTCTTTTCTTTAGCAAGACCGATCTCCGGACTGGGTGAAATGGATGCCTTCTAAACCTACCCATTTCATAACCTAAGCCCCGAACCCAAATCTCTTTCAAAATGGTTTTCCTATGTTTCCAATCGAATAATATAGGTGGCGACTCAAAAAGATGAAAAGATGAAATTTTCTCACAACGCTACAGTGGCGACTCTACTGGGGACTGAAAATTAAGAGGCTTAAACTTGCGTCAAAATTAAAAGAGAGGTTTTTCAATCTGTTTTGTAAAATTCGAATTTTTCTGCTCTCAGATGGGAGATATCTCGCACGAGATATCATTATCTCGCGCGAGATATGGCCTCCAGTCTGGTTGTTTTCTGGTTTCTCCTGTTTAGCTCGTAATCCAAGACGAGAGCCGAACATGCAAGGGGGATCCCAGAATTCATTATCTGTAGAGTTCCTGCATCTTAAGGCCTCCCTTAAGGTGTAGAACTCGAATCTTTATTTCATTTAAATAATTGATTATTATTTATGAACTGTGTGCGATTGGGTTTTATTTAATTAAAGTCCGGTCCATTGGGGATTCGGGAGTTGTAAATTAATCTATTTATCTCTCTTTATCTCTCTTTATGTGGAACTACGACGGCCTGAGTCTTCCTAAATTGGGAGAAACGTAGGCAACCACTTGGTGCGGCCACTATCTGTTTTTCTTTTATTTTCAAAAAAAAAAAATCTCTATTTTACTCTATCACCTAGATTGACTCTCACACACGTGCACTCATGATATAACTGTCATTGCACTGCATACCCTCTATAAACCCGGGACCCACACTAAGGACGGATGACGGTAACCACCTAGTCGCCGGTCTCTCCGAAGTTGGATCATCCCACTCCGCGTATTCAATCCACCTAGATTGTCATATCGCGGGGAGCCTAGCCTTCCAGCCCTGCATCGCCACATTTTCATGTAGATTGTCTTTTTTAGGAACACTCCGTGACCGGTCGGTTTTGACTTGGTAATCTTTCTTGTCTTTGACCAAAATAAAGTTAATGTAAAATTGACTATCGAGAAAGGATTCGGAAAAGTCCCTTCGGAAAAAGGAAAAGTCCCTTCGGAAATGTCCCTTCGGAATGACCCTTTCGGAAGTCCCTTTAAAGAAAAAAAATCCTTCCGGTCAATTTTACGTGGCTTTACTTTTCAAAGAATGGTCAATTACCGAGTCCCTAGGTTTGGTTCGAATTACGTACGCCTGCAAGTTTTGCCTAGGATGCTAGATAGAAAACGGATATTTGTCCGTCCGACCATGAATTTAGGAAATAAAAAGAGCAAAATCCATCTTTCCGGATGGTTATCTCGTGCGAGATTACCTAGTCTCGCGCGAGATATTATTTGCAGAATCTGTGTTTGTAATTGATGATCGATATGCGCTCCCTCCTTGAGTCAAAACTCCATCTCTAATAAAAATAAAAACTTCAAAAAATCACTCGTGAGGTAATTTTAACCATCATCCTTTTCTCCATCTAGGATCATTTGGGGCTAATATTCGAAAAGACGTTTCGTTAGGATATCTCGAGTTCATCTCTAAGGTCGTCAAGCCCCCTTACCTCTTCAACGGTAACGACTCAATTTCTTTCCAACACGATGAATTCCGAAGCACTCAGGAAGGAAATTGAGGATCAAAGGATTCGATATGAAGAAATGCTACAAGCCCAAGCCGATGAAATGGAGGCCAAATTAGAACTTGAAAGGAGAATCCAAGCCGGAGAAATGAAAGCCATGGTTGACGAACTCCAATCCATGAAACTACAATTGGCCGAATTAAGCTCAAAGAAAAAAGAGAATGGGACCTCTTCCGATGATGAGGAATCATACACCAAAAAGGCTAAGAACCGTCGCCAAAGCAAGAGCAAGAAAAAGAGATACGAGTCTAGCTCGTCATCTTCCTCCTCTGACAATGAGAGTTATGCTCCCAAGAAAGAAAGAAAGAGGGAAAGCAAGGACGAACCCCTTACCATGGCAATGCTAGAAAAGAAACTTGCATCCCTCGATGTGAGCAAGGGAGCCTCACTCTCTATCGACTATGACACCCTTCGTCAATCCATGTCAAAGCTTCCTAGAAAGTACAAGACACCCGACATTGCAAAATTCAATGGTTCTACTTGCCCTAAAGCTCATTTGGAAACCTACTCTTGGGCCATGCTACCTAAGGGTGTCGATGACAACTTGCTAGTTCAATGCTTCCCTCAAACCCTTGATGGTGCCGCTAGAGATTGGTACATGACTCTTCCACTCTCCACAAGGCTTGATTGGCCACTCGCCAGTCGTGCCTTCCAAGAACAATTTGAGGACAACACTACCTACCGCACTACTAGAAGGGACCTCGAGCAAACTAAGCAACAACAAAATGAGTCATTCGCAGACTTTGTCAAAAGATGGAGGACCAAACTGATTGAAATCGTTGATAGGCCAAGCCTAGACGAACAAATTCATATCCTAATTCAATGCCTCTGCGAAGAATACCAAGAGAAGCTTGCCGGCAATTACTTCCCTAGTTTCGTCGAACTCCATAAATCGGGCCTTAGAATCGATGAATTTATCCTTCTTAGAAAGAATTCAGAAAAGGAGAATTGTCCAACAAAGGGGAGCACCGGTCGTACCTATCATGATTTTGGTGGGGCTACTCTTAAGGAAATGTTCGATGATCTAGTAGGCCAAGGAAAACTGAAGCCAATGGAAGACTATCATCCTAAGAAAATGAGGGAAGATTGGGACCATGACAAATTTTGTGATTACCATCAGTTTAGTGGTCATGACACCAACAATTGCTACAATTTGAGGGATGCCATCCAAGACTTGTATGAAGCCGGCAAGATCAACTGAAGCATCACCACCTTGGGGCTTCGATTGTCCTCTCCCTTTTTCCTTTGAAAAAAAAAAAGAAAAAAAAAAACATAGATTAGGTAAATTTCCTAGTATGTTCTCGAAGAGTCGTTCTGTCATTCTAGTCCATCTCTATCCTCTCTAGTTTGTGTCAAGTGAACTATCGAGTCTGTTTCGAATTTCCTTATCAATAAAAGTTATCTATTTATCCTAAACACTTTCCCAAGAGTTGTTTTTCTTTATGAATATCATTTGATCTATGTTGAATAGTGGACCCTCATTCCTTAAATCATCACGAAAAATAGAAACTTCTAAACAAGTTTGAAATGAAAATTATCCTTAGAAGGCTTAAGGCTAAACATTACTCATGTTGAAAGTCGAAGATCAACAAACGAAGGAAGCCAAAGGCGCTGCTATCAACATTCATCCCAAGAAAAGTGGGGCTACTCAATTCAAGGCTTTGAGAGTACAAAAATAAAAAGCTCGCTAGGTCGAAACTCCTCAAATCGTCCTAGGCAAAAATAGAGCATCAAAAAAACAAAAAAAGAAAAAAGAGAGAAAAACTCTCAAGCCTTCATCGCCCCACAACAAGGATGAAATTTCAACAAAGGCAAGAAGGACTCTCCCGCAAAGAAGAAGAGTCAAGTGATATCAATGAAGAAAAGAGGATCCCTCAACATCCTCTTACAATGAAGCCCGAATGGCAACACAAATGAAGAAGACTTTCAACATCAATCCATAAAGAGAAATGTTTAGCCTTAATTCACACTAATGATTGGCTTTCTTTTCAAATTCGTTAAGAAATTTCTAAGATGATGCAAGGTCCATTAAAAGTAGAGCAACTTTTCTAGACCTTTGAGCCATATAGCGTTCTTTGTTGAGTCTAGGGGCTTCCTCTTAGCCATTCTCATACACACTCTTGAAATCCAAGCAGCAAAACTGGGGCTTCCAAACCTTTCCTCCCCCAGTCAATCTATACTTAATCTCTTAAAAATAATCAAATATGCAGTAGGGGCTTTCCTCTTTCACTTCTCACTCTCATCATTAGAGAATATACTCTCCCAAAAGAGTCAATGCTTGGATCACCTTCCAAAGGAAAAATAGAGTCCGTCTCACCTCAACTAAACTTGAGATCCCATCTTTCTCCTTAATGAGATTCTTCCAACTGAGTCCTCTTCGAGTAAACATACTTTTCAAAAAAAAAAAAAAAAGAGAATAGCTCGCTAGGTTGAAAACTCGTAAAGAGCGGCCTAGGCAAAAGTTAGAGCACAAAAACAAAAGACGCAAAAGAGATGCCCGCTAGATTGAAAACCCGAAAGGGCAGTCTAGGCAAAAACCAGGGTGCGTCACAAAAAAAATCAAAGGGAAAAAGGAGGGGATCCTTCTTCAATTCATGCAGCCTCACAAGCATGTTCGCGAAGTCACCTGCAGCATACAAGAGGTCTTGGGGCTTAGTGTCAAGAGAAGCCTTGGAAAAAGCGCGCTTTGGATTAGGCAGCATAAGTTCTACGTAGCAAAAGCCATTGGAGTGGTTTGAACCTTGTTCAGTCAATGATCATCACACGAGAAACTTAGGGGCTTGACGACGAAAAAGTCCTACGACAACGAAAAATCCTTGAAGTATCCTGAACCTTAGCGTTGAACTTCAGTTATCTCAACGAATCCTATTAGACGATTGTCTCATTCGATCTTTAGATGGACCTCACGAGTTGGTCTTCTAAACCGAAATCTAAATCACAAACGATTTTCAATTCTCACATAATAGAACTCACTCTCCCCGCTGATTCTTGGAGTCGAGTGCACATTGATCGTCTTGATCAAACAAATGCTTAAGTGAATGTATGTTGTTAGACAAATGCTTTCACTAACCCTCTTGCAGGAATTAAAGCACGTCAAGTGCTTACTTTTAGATCAAACATGTTGAGTGTTTGGATTTTTTCCTACCATATACCTTTCTATGCATCCAATTAAGTGCGTCGAGCATCTCTTAAAGCGTCAAGCAACTATTGCGTCAAGCAATCATTGCGTCAAGCAACCATAGCGTCAAGCAACCATTGCGTCAAGCATCCATAGCGTCAAGCAACCATCGCGTCAAGCAACCATTGCATCAAGCATCCATCGCGTCAAGCAACCTTTGCGTCAAGCATCCATCACGTCAAGTGCCATGCGTCAAGCATATTCCAACAAAAAGCCCGATTCAACGCCCAAACAGGTGGATCGTCAACAGTTAGGTGTGTCAAACATCTAAGATGCGTCAAGCATCTAGGGTCAGTATGTCGAATACTTACCTTATCAAAAGCCCGATTCAACGCCCAAACAGGTGGATCGTCGCGTTAGGTGTGTCAAACATCTAAGATGCGTCAAGCATCTAGGGTCAGTATGTCGAATACTTACCTTATCAAAAGCCCGATTCAACGCCCAAACAGGTGGATCGTCACCAAGTAGGTGTGTCAAGCATCTACAAGTAGTATGTCGAGTACTACTCAACAAAAGCCCGATTCAACGCCCAAACAGGTGGATCGTCATCAAATAGATGTGTCAAGCATCTAGGGTCAGTATGTCAAATACTTACCTTAACAAAAGCCCGATTCAACGCCCAAACAGGTGGATCGTCATCAAATAGATGTGTCAAGCATCTAGGGTAGTATGTCGAATACTCACCAACAAAAAGCCCGGTCCAATGCCCAAACAGGTGGATCGTCACCATGTAGGTGTGTCAAGCATCTACAAGTAGTATGTCAAGTACTACTCAACGCCCAAAATCGTCATCAAATAGATGTCTGTATGAACCCGATTCAACGATCGTCATCCCATCTAAGTATGTCGGGGTCATCGTCACCAAGTAGGTGTGTCAAGCATCTACAAGTAGTATGTCGAGTACTACTCATCTACAAAGTACTACTGGCCTTGAATCGCCAGGATCGTCACCTCAACAAAAGCCCGGTCTTGAATCGCCAAGATCGTCACCTCACTTCAGACAAACAGGTATATTCAGAATTGGGTCACGATGTGATTCCTCAGTATGGATTTGCCTTTTCAAAAATAAAATCTCCTCGATTTTCAAAAAAAAAATGATTTTCAAAATACCTAAAGCAACCTTTTCGTGTTTTGGAGTCGAACTACGTTTTGGTCTGATTCTCCGATAGAGATACTTAGGCAGCCATGCGGCACGACCATCCCGGTGTTCAGAATGATGTCTTTTCTATCGACGACACTTCTTCTTTCATAAGACGGGCTCTGTAGACACCCCATTCTGAACCCATAATTACATGATTACACTACTCTTCATCTCTCTTTTATGTTTTGATGAAAGCATATCAGTTTCGTCATGTTTCGTTAAGTTTCTAACTAACCTCGTTAGTTTTGGACCTAACTGACTAACGGAACAACTGAAGAGGACAAAATAGTAATCAGACTAGTTATCTCGCACGAGATATCATATCTCGCGCGAGATATCCCCTCGACAGGATGTGCAGAATCACAATTCTTCTCCGTTTCAAACTCTCTTTTTGGATAAAACCTTATCAATTCGGGTATCCAATCAGAACTGAGTTCTGGAACCTTCCTAGGGTAATTTCCCTCTCCACCTTCACCTCTACAACCTCCTATAAATACTGGATGACTTCCAGTGTTTCAGAGGTCGACAATTCTGATCCTTGATCAAGAACACACACAACACACACAATTTGTTGGTTTCTTTCCACGAAAGACTCCTTCAAATCACTCACAAAACAACTCCCAAAGTTTGTTCATCAACCTTGTTGATTAACAAACATCGAAGCCCGAATCAAAGGACCAAGGCGAAGCTCCGTCCGCATCAAGATCCAAGTCAAGGATCGAGGCGAAGCTCTGTCCGAATCAAGTTTCAACTCTAAACTCGAGTCGAAACTCTGTCCGAATCTCTCCTTAAAAGGTAATCATCCTTTAAACTTTCGTTTCTCTTCTCAACCTCTCTATTGATTTTAGAGTAGTGTGATCCCATCAAAAGGATTAGCCTAGAGTCCCTTCAGTCAATGAAGGCGATCTCGAAGCATACAATCCGACATTCCTAATCAAGAAATTGATTAGGGTTTATTTGTTCTCCTTTAATTATTTTATTAAAAAGATTGAAAACCTCTCTTTTCTTTAGCAAGACCGATCTCCGGACTGGGTGAAATGGATGCCTTCTAAACCTACCCATTTCATAACCTAAGCCCCGAACCCAAATCTCTTTCAAAATGGTTTTCCTATGTTTCCAATCGAATAATATAGGTGGCGACTCAAAAAGATGAAAAGATGAAATTTTCTCACAACGCTACAGCAGGGGGTAGTGTTTCCATTACCAAGATCTCTGGTGCTGGTAGTGGCATTGAAATAAAATTGGTCAATGAATGAGGGGATGGTGAAGGTTTGATTTTTGGTGAAGAGGGGTATGATTCCAGAGGTGGTCATCTTCCTAATCTTCTCCCTTCCTAGGGCATCTCTGCTCAATTCAACTTCATTAATTTCCCACCCTGGCAAGAAAAGTGAGGATCCTACAAAGATAGAAAATATGAAGTTAGATCCATTTTAAGAAATCACAGCTCACATGCAGTTTGGAGCACTCATGCGGTTTAGCATTGGTGCGGTTGAGAAAATGAAATTTTCTCAACTCCAAGTGAACAGTGAATTTATGCCAAGGAAAAAAAAAAGAAAATTCAAGAGTATAATTACCGGTACGTGGCATTGTTAAACTAATTTTATCTCAAACTTCCAAGAAGTGTTCAGAGAGAAGGTTATGGTGTCCAGCCTTTATACTGAGTAAAACTCAAGAATAATCAGCATGCAGTTTAACCATATATAGAAAAGCGATTTCCAACATGTGGTTTTAACTTCAAAAATGAGCATGCGGTTATATCATGTGGTTTAGTAGTTGCGGTTCGGACCTAAGCATGCGGTTTGAGAGATGAGGTTCTAAGGAATTCAAATCCAAGTTTATCATAAAATATCTAAGTATGAAAAACAAGATTAAAGAATCATAGAATCCAAAACATAGGGAATTTTGTGAAAAATTTATGAACAATACATATGAACATGAAGAACATTCAAGAACACCAAGAACAGAGGAAACATGAAAGTTCACCAAAATCAATAAAATGCATATCAAAATGATCACACTGGGCAATAGATTAACAATATAACAATAAAAATTCAAACTTTACCCAGAATCATCAAGAAAATAGCAAGAACATGAAATGGGTTTCTAATACCCTTAAACCGTAAACTTTAAAATCAACAACCAAAACATGTATTGATCATAAAATAAGTTGCATAATCTTAATCATAACAACATTTCGAGCAGAACCTAACAAGAATCATTCAAAATGAGCAAGAAATGAGGCAGTAATCAAGAAAAATCAGTTAGAAGAATACGAAGGTTTTAACCTTGTTCAACAATGGCTGATTTTGCAGAAATAAGAAGATTTAGATTCAGAAAAACATACCATATCGTTGAAGGCTTTCTTGGCTACTCTGGGAATGGCTGAGTCTCTTTGTCTCTAAGTAGCCATTAAAATTTTAAAGTTTGAAAAATGGAGGTTTATAGAGATAGTTTGTAGAGAGAGAAAGTAAACAGTAACAAGGACAGGGAGTTGGCACGTAAAGAGTCAACCTGTTTCACCAAACCATGTATATATAGGTGGTGAAGGGGCAGTGTGCAGAAAGGTGATGATAGTTCCACTTACCTATTGCACCCTTTCAACTTCTGCACATTGTCCTATGACGGCTGACAAGAGGGTTGTTAATGCTAATATTCCTTTTGCATTAAATGCCTTTAAATTTTTAATAAACGTGGGAAAGCATTTGCAAAAATACCCTTATGCCAAAATAAGGACCAAAAAATAAATAAAGAAAACATACCTGGGTCTACGTGTCAATCATGCAGTAAAAAGAAAATGAACAGTTTTTTTTAAGGATAGAAATATTAAACCTGATTGAAGCTTCTTTAAAGCTTTAAAAATGAAAAACATTGAAAAATTCTCAAAGTGTTGAAACGCGATTTAGGATCATGCGGTCTTGAGCAGCATGCGGTTTGAAGTTGCATGCGGTCTTGACATCATGCAGTTTTGGTCACGCGGTTTCAACAGGGGTGAGGTTTGAAACCTAACAGGAATTTTAACCTAAAATCCACTTACTTAACACACAAGTTAGTAATAAAAAGTATCGACTTATTTAAGCTCAAGCATACCCATCTCTCCTCTGAGGAATGAAAACCTCTTGGAGTCAAGAACTTTGGTGAGGATGTCAGCAATCTGATTATCTGTCCCCACATACTCTAGATGGATATTCCCCTTTTCCACATGGTCTTTGAGGAAATGATACTTGATATCTATATGCTTGGTCTTTGAGTGCATGACAGGGTTGTTGGAGACTGAAATTGTTGATGTGTTGTCACACATGATTGGGCAATTTCCTTCATTAATTCCATAGTCCACCAATTGTTGCTTCATCCAAAGAATTTGGCAGCAGCAACTTCCAGCAACAATATATTCAGCCTCTGTGGTTGACACTGAAACTGAGGCTTGCTTCTTGCTGGCCCAAGCAACTAGTCTATTCTTGAGGAAGTGACAAGTCCCACTAGTGCTTTTTCTGTCAATAGTGCAAGCTGCATAATCTGCATCTGAATATCCTACAAGATCAAAATTCGAATCTTTGGAATACCAAAGTCCAAGATTAGTAGTTCCAGAGAGATAGCGGATTATACGCTTGAGTGCACTCAAATGTGCTTCTCAAGGATCGGCTTGATAGCGAGCACATACACAAACACTAAACATAATATATGGCCTAATAGCAGTTAAATAAAGTAATGAGACAATCATACCTCGATATAAGGTTTGATCAACCTTCTTACCTTTTAGATCTTTGTCTAGATTATTGCTTGTAGCCATGGGAGTATCGTATGCTTTTTCTTTTTCTAGTCCAAACTTCTTGATCAACTCCTTTGTGTATTTGGCTTGGCTGAGGAAGATTCCTTCTTCACATTGTTTGATTTGAAGCCCGAGGAATAACGTCAATTCTCCCATCATGCTCATCTTAAACTTGCTTTTCATTAGCTTTTCAAAACGCTTACAAAGTAATTCATTAGTAGAGCCAAAAATAATATCATCAACATAAATATGAACAAGTAAGAAATGATTGTTATATTTGGCAATGGATAGATTTGTATTGATTTTACCGCATTTGAAGCCTTTTTCTAGTAGAAATTTAGATAGAGTCTCATACCACGCCCTTGGAGCTTGTTTGAGTCCATACAATGCTTTTTGGAGTTTGTAGACATGCTTTGGAAATTTTGAGTCTTCAAATCCTGGAGGTTGAGCAACGAACACGGTTTCTTGAAGTTCATCGTTGAGGAATGCACTCTTAACATCCAGTTGATATAACTTGAAACGCTTGTAAGATGCATAGGCCAAGAAAATTCTGATTGCTTCTAGTCTTGCAAATGTAGCAAAGGTTTCATCGTAGTTGATTCCTTCTTCTTGCCTATATCCTTGTGCAACCAACCTTGCTTTGTTTATGGTGATGCTTCCATTCTCGTCTATTTTAATCCTAAACACCCACTTTGTCCCTATCACTCCTTGATCATGAGGTCTAGACACTAATGTCCAAACCTTGCATCTTTCAAATTGGTTGAGTTCTTCTTGCATAGAAACGACCCAACTGGAATCTTGGAGTGCTTCATCAACTTTCTTGGGTTCAATTTGAGATATCAAAGAAGTATGCTCGTCATAGTTTGATCTCCTTATTTGAACATCGGAAAACAAATCACAAATCACATTTGTGAGAGGGTGACTGATGACTTCACAAACCTCGGGCGATAAATCTGATTAAACTGAGGTTTGCTGAAGATCTTCAATGGGAACATCGTTAGATCCTTCAGTGAAGTCATGGAAAGTAATTTCACGAAGAGGTTCTATAAGTTGGATGTGTGAATTCTCAACATCTTCCCTTGCGGTTGCATCTGGAGTAGAAACTTCAGGTGCGGTTTCAAAATTGTGGTTTGAGGGAATTTCAGTTGAGGTTGCTGGATTTTGCGGTTCTTGAGGTTCAAGTGCCGTTTTGGAACTTTCACCTGTTTCATTTGTCTCAATAAAATCATCAGCAACATTTGGAGCCAAATATGGCTCAAGGAGAGAATGTTCATCAAAAGTGACATGGACAGATTCTACTATCTTTAAACTAGTTTTATTTAAAACACGAAAAGCTTTAGAATGTTTAGCATACCCAATAAAAGTACCTTCATCAGCCTTAGCTCCAAATTTACCTCTGTTTCTCTTCTATTGTAGAGGATAATGAATTTGCAGCCAAAGATCTTGAAGAATGCAATGTTGGGGGTTCTTCCTCTCCAAAGTTCATATGGAGTTTTGTAGAAGGTTTTGTTGATGAGGGAGCAGTTTTGAGTGAAGCATGTTGTGTTGATTGCTTCAGCCCAAAAATACTTAGAGAGCTTGGCTTCTGAAATCATTGTCTTTTCGGCCTCAATCAACGTCCTGTTCTTTCTTTCCACAACCCCATTTTGTTGTGGAACCCCAGCAGTAGAAAAATTGTGATAAATTCCGTGATCATCACAATACTAAGCAACATCATTGTTTTTGAATTCTGTTCCATTATTGGACCTTACACTAACGATGTCGTCTTCTTTTTAGGTTTGAAGCCATCTAAAGAGTGAGGTTAGAATATCATAGCAATCATCCTTTGTGATCATCATCTCAACCCACGTATATCTTGAATAATCATCCACCACCACTAAAGTGTATCTATTTCCTCCAATGCTGGCAGTGGTGACAGGTCCTAACAAATCAATGTGGAGCAGTTGTAAACATCTTGCAGTTGAGGGTGCGGTCTTGCTGGTGAAAGACGACGCGGTTTGTTTACCAAGTTGACATGCACTACATGTCTCTGGATGATGGTCAGCCACTTTGGGTAAACCGCGAACGAGGTTTTCCCTTCCAATCTTTGCAAGATACTTGAAGTTCAAGTGGCTCAACCGCTTGTGCCAAAGCTAACTATTTTTGCTCACGTTTTTAGCTACAAAACAGAGATTAGTAATACTACATGCAGAATTTAAATTGATAATGTAAATATTACTCTTAAGAATCCCTATGAGTAGGGTGACTACGGAAATGCTATCTTTGATAAAGCAGTTTGAGGAAGTGAAGTTGCAATGCATTCCTTTGTCACAGAATTGAGAAATTGAAAGGAGGTTGTGCTCGAGCCCTTCAACAAGAGAAACCTTCTCAATGTTTAGATTTCCTCTCCTTATCATACCATACCCAATGGTCTTGCCTTTGTTATTGTCAGCGAAGGTTACAGATGGACCTCTGGCTTCAATGACATTTTCAAGTAATGATCTATCTCCAGTCATATGTCTTGAGCCGCCACTGTCAAGATACCATTCATTATCCTTGGAGTGACCAGCCATTAAGCAGAAGACCTGAAAGATAAACATTTAAACACGAGGTTACCTTTTTTATTTGGGTCCTGAGGTTAGCATCTTTTGACAACCCACACCTGTTTGACAGAAGGAAGATTATTCTTTCTGGCATTGGGTGTGAACCTCAAAAGGCATTCTGCAGCCTTGTGACCTAAACCATCACACACAGAGCAATGATGAAAGCTTTGAGCAACATGAGGTTTTACAAACTCTTTACTCTTCTTAGGATTAGCATTTGGCTTGGGAACTGTGATTTTAGCCTTGACGAAGGCGGTCATTTTAGGCTTGACCACAGGTTTTCTAGGAATGCTCTTCTTGCTTTGGAAAGCAGGAGGTGCGGTCGAAGAACAAGCACGGTCAACCGCATAAGGAACATCAGACTGTGCGGTCGAAGTTGAAGTGCGGTTTGCCTCAAATGAAACCTCCTCTGCGGTTTCAACCACAAATTATTTTCTTTTCATTTGATTATTTTTCCCAAATTGTTTCTTAGGGTAGACATAATGGAAGTTAAGTGGAGCCTTTTGTTCCTGTCCTTTACCCTTAGAAATGGAATGCTTTTCCTTAGGAATTTCCTTAGTTTGTTTAGAAAATTCCTCACCCTTTTCACAACAGGATCCACACTTCACCTTTTCACCTGTTTGAAATCCCAGATCTTCTTTAACACCATTGGCCATTTAGGATTCTAAAATTTGATCCAAGGTGACACGTGATTTGGTCCACTCAACAATTAGCTTCTGGAGGTCATTGTTTTGAGCAACCAAGTCATTGTTCCTAAGTTGAAGTGCAGATACCTTTGTTTCTAGAATGAGGTTTTTATCAGTAAGAGGAGACATACTTTTACTTGGTCTTTAAGATTTGAAATTTCAGACCTAAGCACTATTTTCTCCGTCTTAAGCTATGAAATTTCATTATTTGCTAAAGAGAAAGCTTTCTTAACATTTTGGAATTTTTGGATTATCATTTCAGCTTCCTTGAAATCCTTTCATGTTTCATGGGAGAAACCTCTTCTACCACCTTTTTCAAAATTTTCTTATTTGGAATTATTTTTAAAGGTGTAGCATTTTTGGAAGGAAAGATGGGACGTGAGTAAGAACTATTCCCAATTTTTATACTAGGAGTAAGTTGCACGTCATCATCCATACAAGTAACCCTTAGTGAGGTTTTCGTAGAAATAACCTCTTCTTCATCCATTTCCAGCGACTGGACTGACTCAGATTCTTAATCATCAGAAGCATCTGCAACTAAGCAGAGATTAACCTCTTCGGTTTCATCATCACTTCCTTCATCAGAATCTGTTTCAATCCAAGTCACTAACTCTTTTGAGTTCTCTTCCTCTTCATCAACCATACCCTTGCGATGAGAAAATTTCGCAGGAGAGGTTTTCTTTTTCATATATTAAAATCTAGGCTGTGGACACTCAGATGTAAAGTGACCAGGTTTTCTACAATTGTAGCAAACTAGATCACTCTTTTTCTTTGTATCTGCAGCCTTGGAAAAATTTGATGGAGGTTTGCCTTTTGAAAATGATTTTGTAAAAGGTTTTGAAGATTTTCTAAACTTTTGAAATCTTTTCACAAACATTGCAAAATCATCATCATCCATTTCGATGAGTGAAGCGGTTGATATGGAAGAATCAGCGGTTTGATTTGAAGTAGATGGTTTCTCCTCATGTTCCACTACGGACATGGAAAGTGATTTGCTTTTCCCTTCAACCTCTTCAATATGGTCTAATTTAAGCTCATGTACTTTAAGATTTGCATACAAGTTACTAAACGTCCAAGTATTTAAATCTTTAGAGTCCTCTAGAGATGTGGCTTTATTGACCCATCTCAAACCCAAAGCAGTTAGAAAAGTCATATTGACTTCTTTATCAGTTAAAATTTTGCCAAGAGATCTACAAGAATTAACTACCTCAACGTAGCGATCATAAGTTTGGCGCAAGATTTCGTTGGATTTTCTGTTGAAGTTGTTATAGGATCTTTCAATAGCATATCTTCTATTTTCCTCACAAAGATTGTCACCTTCGAGGTAGCTCTCTATGGCTTCCCACATCTGCTTTGCGGTTTTAGAGTACATCACTTTTTGAAGGGATGATACGGGCAAGGTTCCAGAAATGATGAATCTTGCTTTACTCTCCAAAGCAACTAATCATTTTTCTTCATCAGTCCACTCTTCTTTAAGCTTCTTGACTTCTGGAGTTTCACCACTGGTGGTTGGATTTGTGTTGGTCTTCATAGGAATAAATGGGCCATTCGTCACGCATTCCACCAGCATCTCATCAATAGTTTCCAAATGAATTAACATTCGGACCTTCCAGATGTCGAAGTGGTCTTCATCCAAAATAGGAATGTGTGAATAGTTAACCGTTGTCATGGTTTTAGAATTTGCCATAGCGAATCGGCACACAAGCTGTTAAGCTTGAAAAACAAAGGTTTTATATATGTATTTGCTCTGATACCACTTGTTGATCCCAAAGGTGGCAACAAGGGTGAAAAACAGCTAGAGGGGGGGTGAATAGATGTTACAAAAATTTTGCCCTCTTTTGAAAACTAAACCTCTTGCTTACAAACCTCCTACAGTGTATTAGAAACCGCAAGTAGAGTTGCAAAATGCACAGCGGAATATCAGAGTTTATAATGCGATTTAGAGGTGCGGTTTTAGTGTGCGGTTTTCAGTGCGGTTTTACAAAACTGAAAAGTGAGGTTTTAACAAGATTAACTGCAAACACAATTCACAACTTGGAAAACTGTAAAAGAGATCAAACAGATAAAGACAAAATAATCAGTAAAGAACAGTAAATAAAAATGCAGAAATGAAGAACACAATATTTGGAGTGATTCAATCGTAAATGATCTACATCCACTACCAAGATGGTTAGTCTTGGATTTTCTAAGAGTTAGATTTTATATTGAGTATGAGAGAGATTAAAAAGATACAAGAATTCAAACTCAGATCTAAAATCTATTCTATGAAGATCAAATCCTAGACTATAACCAATGTATCTCAAATGAATAATCTATGAGATTAATCAAGTGAGGTGTGTGTGTGTTTAACAAGATCAAGGCTCTTTGAATCTATATGATGTAAGCACACTAATTCTTGAGGTGTTAAAGGCTTGATTTCTAGGCTGGAAATATGTTCTTGAAGAAGGAAGATGTAGATTCAAAGGGTTGTAAATTTCTGGGCAGAGCTTCAATCTTCTTATGAACTCACTGTAATTTCAATTTTTCAAGCAATCTTCAAATGTTGAAGATTAGGGGTATTTATACCCAAGCACCAAGAAAGTAGCCGTTATGATACAGCTGTTGAAGTACTGTACTAGTGCATTCTCATTGGTCTACAAATCCACTTTTGTCCCTTATTTAGAAGTTGCAGTTAAAGCTGATCAGACCTCAACTGCAAACAAGGAATGAAGGACATCAGTCACCTTTTTAGGATCCTTGCAGATCCTGCCTAACACATAGTCACATGACAAGATATGGTGGTTGACTTTTGTAATTGCTGATGTGGAATCCAACGGTCATAAGTGGTTCAACTTCAAGTCTTCAATCATTGGATGCGGTCTGGTGATGATGTAATTTAGGCAGTGCGGTTTCACTAGTGAGGTTTCACAGTGAGGTCTGAAGATTGGAATTGCACTGCGGTTCACTAGTGCGGTTTCATCAATTATGATTCACTGCAGTTGTCAAGGAGCTATTTCAAGGTAGGAATTCCCCACTGTGATTTGCATGTTTGGTTTCATACGTGCAGTTTGAAACTTTAACTGCGGTTTTGCAGGTTTGCAAAACCTCTTGACTTGAAACCTCTTGTCCAATTAATCTTGTGCCAGTCTTCAAGCCTAAATAAACCAATTCTATAAAATTGATTTACACTAAAAAATTGAAGTCTAAGCTTCATTACATATGGGCCTAAAGTCCAAAAAATAGAGATGAGGTTATGGTATCAATAAAATCAAAGCTAAAGCTAGGAGGGTTAAAGTATGCATACCCAACAGTTACACAGACGCAAGCTTCCAAACTGATAAATACTATTTTAGATTGCAATAAGGGTTTGTGTTTATTCTTACTGGAGGTGCGATTTGTTGGAAGAGTTCCAAGCAGAGTACCATAGCCGATTCTACAATTGAGGCCGAATATATAGAGGCATCTGATGCAGGTAAAGAGGCAGTTTGGATCAAGAAGTTCATTAGTGATTTGGAAGTCATTCCAAGTATCACTAATTCGGTGGAACTTTATTGTGACAACAGTGGTGCCATTTCCGAAGCAAAGGAACCAAGGTCACATCAACGATCCAAACACATACTTAGACGTTTCCACCTCATTCGAGAATTCATAGAAAGAGGAGACGTTAAGATATGAAAAGTATCAACTGACGATAACATAGGGGATCCGCTTACAAAGTCCCTCGCACAAGCAAAGCATGATGGTCATGTTAGGTCCATGAGTATACGATACAAATGAGATTGGACCTAGTGCAAGTGGGAGATTGTTGGTGTTATGCCCCAGGCTTATAGTTAATTTTACTCATAACTAATACCGTTATGTAATCGTCTTTACCATTTATAATAGAGAATGTTTATCTTGAGTATTATATGTTTTACATGTTTATTATAATATTCTGTGTCCCTAGTTATTGTGAATAACTAGTATAAGTTGGTAATGGATACTCATAGAGATGATTATATGCATGGGGATGCACATTACACTTATGGGTACTTGTTAGTGAACAAGGTACTGGACTAACCCATCTATGAGATTTATGACATGGTCTATGGTCATATATGTCATGATTAAATCTCATGATAGTCGTGTCATTAGAATCCTTAGTACCCGAGATTATCATCGTCTTCCACATGATGAACGTTGTGTTTGATGTAGTCTAATACTTTCTTTAATAGGATAGCAATAAGGGCTATGTTGGCACGACTGTGTTCTTGTAGGGAAGAATGATAAGTCAAGATGGGATTTATCCCTCGTAAAGAGAGATGTCTACTTGGGCCCCTCAATGAATTGTGTTGATGAAATATGTGGCCACACTCAAGAGATTTGATAGAGATCAAATGCACTTGGATTATTAACATATTTGGAGTCGAGAAAGCATTGAACAGTATAAGTTGACGTGGACGATGACTTGTGTTCAATATGACATTGTGTGACAAAGGGATTGTGGCAATGGTCTATCAACGAATCAAGCTTCGATGTTATATTATTGGGTGGACATAATGGCTTGCTAGAAACCACTTATGTCTTATGAGGATCGATGTTTTGACTCACTATCAACATAAATATAATTCATATAGGGTTACACATAAAAAATAGATTGAAAAATGGCTCAAATATGGAAAATGGGAGGGGGCGATCACGCCCCCATTGAGGGGGCGATCGCGCCTTTTCTCTGGTCAAAGGGGGCTACCGCGCGTACTGGAAGGGGCAATCGCGCCTTTTCTCTGGACAAAAGGGGCGATCGCGCACCCTGGAGGGGGCGACCACGCCCTGCCGTCTGCACTGTTCCGTTTTGGCTTTGGATTAGGGCTTTTCTCCCCAAGTATTAGGGAAATTTATAAAGTATAAATAGCCCCTTTTACCTCAGCGAAGACACACAAATTTTGGGGTTTGAGAGACACAAATCTCTTGATTTTGATTACGAATCAAAGATCAAATCACCCTAGATTGAATTCCATATTAGCCATAGATTGTTGAAAAGAGTTTCAACAATCGAGGATCATCTAGCAATCCAACAAGATTTGATCTTGGTTCATTCTCGTGTTGATTACCAATAGAGGTTATTGTTTTATCACATAAATCTTGAAGGCCTATCGTTGTTGATTCATCGCAAGGAAGAACAAGGAAGAAGATCAAAGTTTCATCTACAACTCAAGGTGAATTACAATTTGTGTACGAAAGACAAACTCACAACAAAGGTTAGTAAATCTATATTCATATTTTAATCTACTCATATTAGACGGATTCATGGCTATGATTTTGTGATTTATTCCAAGTCTTTCGTTGCGTATGTAACCCAAAACCCAACAGAGAGATTGTTTGAAATTGGTTTGTTGCAATATGTATTTGAACTCTCCTTTTATTGTTGCCAAGAACCAAAATGGATGATCAACTATAATCATTAAATTAAACAAAATTAAATTTCGTATTGATTTTGGTATTATAGTTAGAATATGGATTGCAAAATGTGTAAACATAGTAAATATACATAAACATGTAGACGTACATGTATAAATCATAAATATAATGTTAATATAAAGTGTAGAAAATTTATAAATGTGTAGACTTTCTGAAGTGGAAATTACCTATTTATGATGGATAAAATGGTAATTTCTCACAGCTTCATATATGAAAGGGTGTGGTACCTAAATGAAGTGCCTATTATTTCCTATATATAGAGTCCTACCATCAGCCTAGAAACATTACATAATCTTACTTATACTCTCTGCATAAATCTGAGTGAAAGAGAAGGCATTCATCATTTAGAAGATCTACTTCTCCCTCCTATATTTCTTCTTCTTCTTCTTTTCAATATCAAGACAAATGGATTCAACTGGTATGTTAAGCTTCCGCCTCCATTTCCTATTCTCAAACTTCTTCAAGAAATGAGTACGCATTGAGTTTAATGGAATAGAGATGTTCCAACAATTGGTATCAGAGTCAGCTCATGTTCTTGATTAAGTTTGAGTTCATGATAGCATATGTTTTGCTTTACTTTGATTCTTGATTATATTAAAATAATTATGTTTTGATGTTGTTTAATCACACTAATTCATTTATACAGTGTTAGTAATAATTATCTTGTTTAAAATCTGGAAAGGATTGAAGTTTTTGGCTCCAAAGGCATAAAATTCGTCAAAAGGTGCAATAATTCAAGCAAGTCTATCCCATTGGCACGGCCGTGCATTGTATGATGCACGTCCATGCGGACCTACTTGCCAAATGAGTTTTCTGGAACAGTCCCTTGGCACGGCCGTGCATTGTATGGTGCACATCCGTGCAGACCTGTTTGTTCGGCGAGCGCTTCTCTATGCTCGGTCGTGCACCATTGTGTCTAATGGTGTTCTAGAACAGGCCTAACACGGATATACAAGTTATAATGCACGGTCGTGCACCTGCAGATTCAATTTTCCCTTCATTTTCTTGAACAAAAAACATATAATTTTCAAACCTTTTTTCCTTGTGATTAATTATATGCTTAACAACTTCATAATTTGTCTAAATAATATTATCATCAAAGTGATTTATGTTGTTTAGATCTAAAATTTTTAAGTGATGAATGTATACTTTAATATGTGGATATAATGAATTTTCCAAAGAAGATCGTTTATTTGACTAAATTTATACATTCATTTGGTAACAAGTAAGAGGGCATTAGGTTGTTTTTTGAATACTTAAATCGGCCCAAAGGAAGGTTAAGTATTTGATTAATACATTGTTTGATTTCTTGGTTACCTAAAGATAGTTATATTTTGAGTCAACTCGCAATCCAAAGATTAGTTTTGATGTCATGTTAATTATCTTATAGATGGGATTCATTTGATATGATTAATCACTCTTTATATGTAGTTACTTAGAAATGTTTTGTATTTCATTATTTGTTCTTACCCCAACAGATTTAGTAAATGGTAAATGCTTCATCAATCACTACTGCTATGAATAACATTCCAATGCTTAATGGGACAAATTTTAAAACTTGGAAAAAAATTAATGATCTTGGTCTGTATGGACATTTATCTCGCATTAAGGGAACCAAGTCCCGCTCCTCTCACTGATATAAGCACTTAGGAAGATCGCTTAAGCGTTGAGAAGTGGAACCGTTCGAACCGCGTGAGCCTAATGATCATGAAGAATGCCATCCCAAAAACATTCTTGAATAGCATTTTTGAGGACGTCAATGCTAAGGGTTTTCTGGATACCCTTGAAGAACGCTTTGCAAAAAGCGAGAAATCGGAAACAAGAGTTTCCTTGAAGAAGCTTGTTTCCATGAGGTACAAGGGTAACGGAAACTTAAGGGAATACAATCTTGAGATGCTTCATCTCTCGACAAAACTAAAGACACTTATGTAAGAGATTTTGGAAGATTTACTCGTGCATTTGGTTTTGATCTCTCTTCCTCCTCAGTTGGTCATTTTGAAGTGACCTATAATTTTCAAAAGGACAAGTGGAATGTTATTTAATTAATTTCACATGTGACACAAGAGGAAGATAGAATAAAGCAAGTTGAGCCGGAAAGTGCTAACTTAGCATCTACCTCTTCTCATGGGACTAATAGAAAAGGAAAGGAAATTGCGGTTGCAAGTAAGAAGGATAAGGGATCATCCAATAATCAAAAAGTTAAGAAGTGCTTCTTTTGTAATGACCTTACTCACATGAAGAACGACTGCCCTAAGTATCACGATTGGCATGTTAAGAAAGGGCTGTCTGAATTACCGAAGCCCTAGTGAAGATGAGAAATACATCTATATGGGAGCTGGGAATCCGGTTAATGTTATAGGCATTGGGACATTTAGATTATTATTAACTACCGGATATTATTTTTTATTAAATAATACATTAATTGTACCATCCTTTAGCGGAATTTGATTTCAATCACTACTTTGGAGAGGGAAGGTTATTCCTGGTTGTTTGGCAATAATATGTGTGATCTTTATTTCAATTCCAAAATTATTGGTACTAGTGCTTTATCATATAGTGATAATCTTTATTTACTTGACACAGTCAAGACTTTTAATGAGTCCCATATTAATGAAACAAAAACTAAAGGCACTAAACGAAAGTTATCATGTGAAAATTTTATACCTTATGGCATATGCGTTTGGGTCATATCTCCAAAAGGAGAATTGATAAGCTTGTGTCGGAGGGAATCTTAAACAAACTAGATATTCCGGATAAAAACTTTTGTATTGAATGCCTTAAAAGGAAAATTTACAAACACCAAAGAGAAAGAATCCTTGAGAGCATCAAACGTCTTAGAACTAATTCATACGGATATTTGTGGACCATTCACTACCCCTTCATGGAATGGTCAACAATATTTTATTACGTTTTTAGATGATTATTCTCATTATGGATACATTTATTTCCTTCATGAAAAGTCTCAATCATTGGACGTTTTCAAGTCTTTTAAAGCAAAAGTTGAAAATCAACTTGGAAAGTCTATTAAGAACGTTAGATCCGATCGTGGTGGAGAATACTACGGACGGAATGACGGTTTGGGTGAACAATGTCTGGGTCCTTTTGCTCGCTATCTTGAAGAGTGTAGGATTGTCCCTCACTACACCATGCCAGACAAACCTAGCATAAATGGTGTAGCGGAGAGACGTAATAGAACCTTTAAGGATATGGTAAGAAATATAATTTCTTGTACTTGTTTACCTCACTCATTATGGGGCGATGCATTAAAAACCACTGCTTATGTTCTCAATAGAGCTTCTTCAAAGGCTACCGACAAAACTCCTTATGAATTATGAACGAATAAGAAACCGTCGCTAAATCATTTTCATGTATGGGATTGTTCAGCAGAAGCAAGGCCTTATAGGCCTAATGAGGGCAAACTGGACGCTAAGACCGTTAGTAGTTACTTTGTTGGGTATGCTGAGAGATCTAGGGGATATAAATTTTATGACCCGAAAACTAGAACCTTTTTTGATACGAGAAATGCTAGGTTTTTTTAGGATGTTGAATTTATAGGGGAAAGTGGGAATAATTTTGAATTTGAAGAGCAAGAGGAATCCATTTCTATGCCTCTTCCCATAGTTCCTATTGGAAATCAAGTACTTGTACCAGAAATTCAACAAGAACATATAATTCAAAACAATATAGAATCTCTTATAAATATAGAACAATATGAAAATGTTGATAATGAGGATCAAATTCAACAGCCTCAAAATCAAGAAGAAACGGTGCCCTTAAGGAGATCTAATAGAGTAAGAAGGAGTGTGATTTCGGCTGATTATGATGTATATCTTGTCGAGAAAGAGGAACATTTAGCCTTAGTAGGAGATGAACCGCTCACCTTCCATGAAGCTATTAATAATCCAAATTTTTATAAATGGATCGATGCCATAAATGAAGAGTTAAAATCCATGAAAGACAATGACGTTTGGGAACTTGTTCCATTAGCTAAAAACGTGAAACCCATTGGATGTAAATGGGTCTTTAAGACCAAAAGGGATTCACAAGGTAATGTGGAAAGATATAAGGCTCGTCTTGTTTCTAATGGATTCACAAAAAGGGAAGGCATTGATTATAAAGAAATATTTTCTCCGGTATCATCTAAAAACTCTTTTACGATCATTATGGCACTTGTAGCACATTTTGACCTTGAGATTCATCAAATGGATGTAAAGACGGTTTTTCTCAATGGAGACATTGAGGAAACTATCTTTATGAAGAAACCAGAAATGGTGACTGATTTAGATCAAACTAACCAATTAGTTTGTAAACTTAAGAAATCCATTTATGGCCTCAAGCAAGCTTCTCGTCAATGGTACTTAAAATTCAATCAAGTAATTCTTTCATTTGGTTTTGAAATGAATCTTGCTGAAGATTGTGTGTACCATTAGTTCAGTGGGAGTAGATTTATAATTTTGGTCTTATATGTGAATGATATTTTACTTGCTAGTAATGATAAAGACCTTCTTAAGGAAACTAAAAAATTTCTATCAAATAAGTTTGAAATGAAAGATCTTGGTGAGGCATCTTTTGTATTGGGAATCCAAATTCATCGTGATCGATCACGAGGTATTTTAGGATTATTACAAAAGGGCTATATAGAGAAGGTATTACAAAGGTTTAGCATGGAAACTGTAAACCACATGACACCCCTGTTTCTAAAGGAGACAAATTTGGGTTAAAATAATGTCCTAAAAATAATATAGAATCCAAGTATATGGAAAATATCCCTTATATGTCGGCAGTAGGAAGCTTAATGTATGCACAAGTCTGTACTCTTCCAGAGCTTGCATTTATTGTTGGGTTGCTTGGTCGATATCAAAGCAATCCGGGGATAGAACATTGGGTTGCAGCTAAAATAGTGATGAGATGCCTACAAAACACTAACTACTACATGCTTACATATAAAAAGTCGGATCATCTTGAGATCGTTGGGTATTCCGATTCCGATTTTGCTGGATGTCAAGATAGTCGAAAGTCGACGTCCGATTATGTCTTCACATTAGCCGGTTGTAAGTACCCAAATCTGGCTCATGCCCTCCAGTTAAAGTTTCCTGGCAGTTCCCCAAACTTTCATAAAGGTTAGGGACAATTCAGGAACTTTTCCTAACTTTCCAAGGGAGGAAGGACCTGTTAGGAATTAGAATTCCAAATAGGACCTCGCTGGAAAGAAGATTCTAAGATGCCACATTGCATGAATCTAGAAACATGCTGACACGACGGTGGATAATGCCGGGCGGCTTCATTTGCCAAGAGATCACGCCGGGCGGCTTCTTTTGGAATCACACATCAGCTTATAAATAGAGGCCTCCTCTATTCATTTTTAAGGAGAATTTTAGGCACTGTTACTCTGTCAAAATATCCCCACGAATTTCAGTATCCAAAAATCACACAAAACTCTCCTCTCTCATACACTAATCCTACCCTAATCTATTCCTAAATAGATATTGCCTAGGAAAATTCCCTTGTGAGATAGAGAAAACCAATATTGGTAATCTCTCCTTCCTTTACCCTTGATTTACTCTTATATTATCTTGTTCTATTTATTACTTGTCATTTATCTTCATTTATTATTATAAAGTCTTAATCTTTGCAATGTAATCATCATATTTCCCACTCCCATTTCACAAAGGATTCATTGGAGATCCTCTCCATAGGATGAACAAGGTTCCACAAGTGGCTTGTTCTAGGGAAGATCTACCATATGATGATGTGATTTCCCTTTACTTTTATGTATAAAAATGCAATCTTTATCCATATTATGTCATCCCCTTCCCTTGATCTAGCTTTCCAAGGATTGTCCAACTTATGAGGACTTAAGGACATCGGAAAAGCCATAAAGATCATCCACTTTACATTATGTCCTTAGTTTAATGATACTCATTGTATTATTCATATTTAAAAATGCAATCTTTACTTTAATGTCATTTCCCCCATGTCCCTAGAGATGGATCTTTTTATCCGAGGATTGTCTAAAAGCCTTCTAAGGCACAAAAAGACATAGGATGAGTATAATGATCCAATCTTTACATCCCATTCCCCTAGTCCCTTGGTTCTTGGTGGATTCCATGGTGAGGATCGGTGTAAAGACTCCATCTTTACATCGTTTCCACCATTAAAATGCCACAATCTTTGTCCCTTTAGAAATCGATGGATCTTAGTCCCGAAATATCCGATAATCACTTGAGACGAACATAAAATGTCCCTATGAATCATCATCATCTCAAGATGTAGGATCTGTTTTGGTAGAAAAAACAATAGTACAGAATCTTAACTTTGTCAAGTGTGTGGATTTAAATACTAAGGAGGGGACTGTGGAATTCGAATAAATGGAACAAAGATATGAAAAGAACGAATGACACCACGAATTGTTAACGAGGAAAACCTTGGAGGTGACAACCTCTTTGGAAAAAACCCCGGGAGTTAGCTCTCTAACCTTGAAAGTTTCACTATGATGATTATGAATACAACTTTGGAATAGAATGGAGAGGATTACAAGTAGCTTGTGCGTAGAGTGTGTGCGTATGGGAATGTGTGTATGTTTTCCGTCTCCATATCCCCTTAAATATAAGTAAGTATGAATGAGTCAAAAGCTGTTCCTAGAATCTCGGGATATAAGATTATCCTCTTCAACGTCCGTAAGACCAAGTCATCCTTGCCGTTGAAGATGTGTTGAACGTGCTAGAAAATATCCCGTATTCTTCTCTCTTATTCACTGGAATATAATAATAAAGATATTAGGAAAAATCAAATAAGTAAATATTAAAACAATACTTACAGTGGAATAACATCTTGACATGCAAGAGCAACTGAAGATGTCCCCATGCTGAAAAATACCCACAACAATTTGTCCCCAAAAACATTTGGCTATGTTGGCAATTGAAGAGGCAAATGTTTTTCTTCCAATTAAATGCTCAACTGCCAGCTTGCATGATGGGACGGTTAGGGATACGTGGCGACAATGGACGGTTGGGGAGTAATGCTTAGAGAAAAGCAATTTTTTGAAAAAAGAGTTCTTTTTCTTTTTAATAACTGCTTGGAAGGATTAATAGACTTCTCAAACCTTCCTTTTCACCTGCTTGCTACGGCGCTGTTCTTCCTTAAGGTAAAATTTCTCCGTTTCTTATTTTCTTCCATTGTTTACTTCTTTTCTTTCGTCTGTCATCCATGGGTAGGACCAGATGGAGTTCGTCAAAAGCTAAGAATGCCCCATCCCCACAAGGTCCCATAGAGATCAGTCCTACCGATTTTGTTTGTGAAAATGTCCTTGCAAAACCGGATGAAGAAACTTGTTTGTTTAGTGATACCCAAATAGAATCACTAAAACAACAATGTTAATTCCCCAAAGGTGCGATTTTTCATCCTTTCTCTGTAAACCTTAGATCTGACTTCGTTTCTGCCAAATGGATTTGTTTCCTCGAGTATCCTTTTCTTCTAGGGTTTAGTTACCCCTTCCCGTCGTTGGTTTCTGAGTTTTTTCAAAAGACCCATCTTGCCTATCCCCAACTGATGCCCATGGCTTGGAGAGTTTTTGCTTCTATTATCAAGGTTAACAGGGAAAATGGGTTAAATCTAGGGCTTCATGAGATAGCCTATTCGTACGATCTCCAACCTTTTGGTTCAAAGAGGTATCTTTTTAAGAAAAGGTCAGGTAGGAACTCCTTGATGAGCACCACGTCTTCTAGTGATAGGGGGTGGAAAAATAGGTTTTTCTTTTTTGATAGGGCATCCATTGGAGAAGGGAATGAGGTTTCAAGCGAGTGGAACAAGGGAGGTACTTGAATTCCTAACTTTGTGATTTTTTGTTCTTGAAACAAACTAAAATCGTAATTGTTCTTACCTTTATGCAGATATTGACTGGGGAGAACTATTTCCACCGGCTGAAGATACCTTAACCAAAGTTGACGAATTTTTCAGGCTCCCCTTAGACAAGAGATCTCCTAAGGGATTACTGGAATCGTCTCTGGTTGTCCCGGAAGATCAAAAGGCCTCCACCTCCGTAATTATGTCTACAGGTTAGCATGTCGTCTTTTCACTTTAGTTTATCAATCTAATGTACTATATTTCTTGACAATCTTCATATGTCAATGCAGTTTCCAAACCAGTTATTTCAGGATCGGATTTTGATCTTGATGACATTGAAGCCATGTTCGAAGGCACTGCTCTAAAGATAGAGATGAAGCCTCCACCCACTCCTAAGAAGATTCCTGCTTTAGATGAGAGTGCAGGCATTGGCTCTAGGGTGAGGAAGAGAAATGCTAATCAAGAAGAGGTGGTTGAGGTTGGAGATTCTTTTGATGGAATGCCAGTAGGGGATTTCAAGAAGAAATACATGAGTTTTACAACTGGGGTAAGATGTTTTTAATTGGATATTAACTAACTCAAAAAGTTTTTATAACATCTAATGATGTCAAGTTATTATTTTACAGACTGTAGGGTATGTGGAGGATTTGGTAAAAGAAATTGAGATGTTGAAGAAGAAGTGAAAAGCTGACATTGCTTTGGTTAGGAAGGAGAAGACAGTGTTAGAGAACAAGGTGAAGGTGCATGAAAAGACCCTGGAGCAACAAGGCAAGTCATTGGAAGAGCAGGAGAAAATGGTAAAGGACTTACTGAATAGCTTGGCGAAAAGCGAGGAGGATCATCTTAAGGAGATTGCAGAGGTTAAAGGTTCTTGCAAGTTGGCTGCCGCTAAGACCGTTTCCCAGTGTAAGATCAAGATGATGAGGGAGTTTCGAGAAGGGAAGGCTAAGAGCTGGGATCTCAATAAGGAATGTGCCCACTTTTCCAGGTTGACAGGTGAACCAGTGGATGAAGGTGAGGTGTCCTCAAACCCAAATGAAGCAATTGTAAAGGATGCAACAGAGGTTGGAGAAGTCACTCCCCAAGCAACACCTACGGCGGATGCCACCTGAGAAAAGGTAAAATAATTTTGTTCTGGTTTTTTGATGGTATTACTGGGGTGGAATCCCTGAAGACAATTTTAATTTTTATTTGGTTATGTAATGGGTCCATAAGGACCAAAGACAATTTCTTTTACGTGTTGGGTTGGTCCAACACTTTTGCACTTTAACTTTTGTAGTTTGGATGTTTTTATGGTAACTTTAGTTTAGTTATGGTTTAGTAGTTTTCAAGCATGTCAAGGCTTGTTTTCTTTTGGATGAAATTTTTCCTTGGATGATCATTTGTTATGCTCATAAGGTGACATGATAGTATGTCAAAACGGTAGGTACTTAAGATGACATGTATATGTCATAACCACAAGAATAATACGTAAGATCAATCATTTAACTGAGTGGGAATGGGTAAGCTATATGAGTTTACCCATATAGGCCCACCCCACACCTCAATTAAAGAGATAACGTGCGCTCCAGGCGAAGGTGTGGTAACCTAACATCTTAAGAAAGAGGTAATTAACTCTTTGAACCTTAGAAGGGATTGTGTACCTTTACTTAAGAAGAGATGGCCAGTCTCTGACGGAGGAGAATTTGTTGTTCTTTGCGTACTTTCGACATGTCCCCATGTATGCATGTCAACACCTCGTAAGACAGAAACATGTTAAAATGGACGTCAACTAATGTTGACGCCTCTCCACAAGGTGTGTTAGTGACATCTTGATTTGCAATGAAGTAATAAAAGAGTACATAGAAAAATAAAAGGTTACAAATAAATAAAAGATTATCCATACCTGGGAAGAGATGAGTTTAAGGGGGGTTTCGTTCAGATGTAATACCTTTTAAGGTGAATGGCGTTCCAACTCCGTGGTATCATTTGGCCATCCAAGGTTGCCAGGCGATATGCTCCTTTCCCGGCCTGTGCATCTATTAGGTAGGGTCCTTCCCATTTTGGGGCGAGCTTGCCTGCATTGAGCTCCTTTGTATTTTGGAATGCCTTTCGTAGGACTAAGTCTCCTACTTGAAACCTTCTAATTCTTACGTTTTTGTTGTATGATCTGGCTACCCTTTGTTGATACACTGCCATGCGAACTTTGGCCATGTCCCTCAGTTTGTCTACGGTATCTAAGTCATGTGTCAAGATGTCTTTATTATGTTCAGATGTCAACAAACTGCATCTGGCCGTAGGTACAAGTACTTCTGCTGGAATAACTGATTCTGTTCCAAATACAAGTGAATAGGGGGTTTGACCAGTAGCGTTCTTAGATGTCATCCTGTCGGCCCATAGAACCATTGGTAACTCTTCTGCCCATCGTCCTTTCTTCTGGTTCAGTATCTTTTTTAAGTTGCTTATGATTATTTTGTTGCTAGATTCTGCCTGTCCATTGGCTTGAGGATGAACAGGCGAAGATGTCACCATCTTGACTCCCCAAGATGTCAAGAAATCTTGGGTTCTCTTGCTATTGAATTGAGAGCCGTTGTCACAAATTATCTCTGATGGTATTCCAAATCGGCTGAATATATTTCTTTTGATAAAAGATATAACTTCTTTGTCGCGAACTTGTATGTATGCCTCAACTTCTACCCATTTAGAAAAGTAGTCTGTCATAGCTAGTAGGAATACTCTTCCACCTGGTGTCCTGGGTAATTTTCCTACTGTAAGTACCCAAATCTGGCTCATGCCTTCCGGTTAATTTCCCGGCAATTCCGGTAATTTTCCCGGTAATTCCCCAGACTTTCCTGGAGTTCCGGAACAATTCCGGAACTGTTCCAAATCATCTAAGGGCTGAAGGGAATGCTTACCAATTAAGAAACACGTTTTTCTTAATTTGGAAAGGGTTCTAGAATTGCCACCTTGCATGATTCTAGAAACATGTTGAGTCACAAGGGATAATGCCGCACGGCTGCATTAGCCAAGGATCTCTGGCCGCACGGCTTCATTGGTCTTATCCAGACTGCCTATAAATAGTGCCCTCCTCTTCCCATTTTGGTAAGACGAAAAACACACACAATACACTCTATATTCAGTCCCAATACACTCAAATACTGCTGGAAATCCAAGAAGGTTGAAGAAGCAAGCCAAGAAGCCACCTCCCTCCTCCTTGAAGATCCCAAAGTTGGTCCTTCCACCTAGCTCAACCCAAAGAAGAAGAGGCCACCATTGGTAACCTCTCACTCCCTTGCCTTGCATTTTAATTTCTCTATGTGAATTAGATTGCTCATTGCATTCATATATTGTTATTATCTTTGCTTGGGACTTGGTAGTTTTCATTAAAGATCATATTTTTATTATACCCCCCTTTCCCCTTTGCATAAATTAGGCATCATTTGTCATTAAAAATGTAATCTTTATACTCAAAGGTGCATCCTTTGCACCTAAAAATCCCCTTTTTACGTAAAAATGCTATCTTTATGCATCATTTGCTCATAAAAATGCAATCTTTACATCCAAAATGCATCATTTGCATATAAAAATCATGTCTTTATAAAAAAGGTGCATCCTTTGCACCTACAATCCATTTTCATGCATCCTTTGCATTAAAGGTCATTCCTTCATCATAAAAATGCATCCTTTGCTTTTCAAAATGCAATCTTTATGCATCCTTTGCATATTAAATGCTAATTTCCTCATAAAAATGCATCATTTGCATAAAGATCACTTCTTTAAATCAAAATGCATCCTTTGCATAAAAATCATGTCTTTACATCGAAATGCATTCTTTGCAAACCAAAAGCATCCTTTGCAACCCCAAAATGTCATCTTTTCACTAAAAATGTCATTTTTACATGAATTCCCCCATGTCCCCATTAGCAACCTTGGAACGGACCGGTGTAAAGATCATATCTTTATATCGTTTCTTCCATTAAAGGTTCCATGATCTCTTTAGAAAGGGACAACTTTGAACCCTATATCTCCGATTATCACTTAAGACGAGCATGACGCATTCATATAAGCTCGATCGTCTTAAAGTGTAGGATTGATGGGCTAAGGATATTCCTTCCTAAAGAACCTCATTTTTGGACTATAAAAGAGAGTCCTTCTCTCGATCACGCAAGTCCCGAGGTAAAAATGTGATGATCACAAGTCCAAGATGAGGACGGGATCAAAATCCCGAATACATAAAATCCAAGAAATCCCGAGCGACAACCAATAAATGGTTTGTACGTCCGGAAGACAACTTGGGACATTCCCTCCCCTTTCATTCAAACACATGCACACAAGAAAGCACGCAAGCAAGCAAAATAAACGAAATCTAGGGAGACTTGCTACGGCAAGGCACCTTGGGTGAACGACGATCCGTTCTTCCAAGGGGTAACTTAACCTCCGAACCCTAAAGTCCTTTTTTTCAAAGTTTTGAGGAAATCAAAATGGCGTGGCGACTCCATTTTTCAAATTAAATCGGATGTCTTCAAACTCGCGTGATTCCACAATTTGGGCACACATTCACACCTACGATGTCCATTCCCCAAACCATAAATGGCCATGGCGACAGGATAGGATGTAGTAGTTCAGCTGGTTGGTGCAGAATGTCCCCATGTCGTTGACAGGAGTCACATTTCTTTGCGTAGTCAGCAGCGTCTCTTCTCATTGTGGGCCAAAAATAGCCCATCCTCAGAGCCTTGGTATGCAGAATTCTGCCCCCGGTATGATTTCCACACTCTCCTTCATGTAGTTCCTTGAGAACCTGATGGGCTTGGTCTGCTTCTAGACATCTTAAGTAGTGACCTGCAGCAGATTTCCTAAACAAAAGGTTATCAATAAGTAAATACTTAGATACTCTTACCCTGAATGCTCTAACATTTTTCTCCTCGGCTGGGATCGTATCATCTAAGAGATATTTGATAATAGGATCTGTCCAAGAAGTTGCTGCTGGAGTGGAAGGTACGTCGACATCTAGAACGAACAGTTCCAGATGATCAATTGCTGGGATGTCAACATGCACAATTGGGATGCTTGCCTGTGAAATGCTTTTGAAGGCTGAACCTAAGTTTGCCAGAGCATCTGCTTGAGAATTTTCTTCTCGTGGAATCTGTTCCAAAGTAAATGTTTTGAATTTGGCCGCCAAATTTTTTATAATTTCCAAATATGTCGTCATCTTTGCATTTTTCGCTATGTAGGATCCGTTGTAATGGTTAACAATTAGCAAAGAATCCATAAACACCCGGATATGCTTGACATCTAGGTCCTGGGCTGCTGTTAAACCTGCGATTAATGCCTCATATTCTGCTTCATTATTAGTGGCCTTGAAATTGCAACTGATGGATTGTGGTATTATGTCCCCTTGTGGCGATTTTAGTACAACACCAAGACCTGTACCTCTCATGTTAGAAGCACCATCTGTGTAGAGAGTCCAGATTTTCAGGATGTCATCATCTTGAAGTTGTTGTACTTCCAATTCTACCTCTTGTTGCATGGTTGGACTAAAATCAGCCACAAAATCAGCTAGGGCTTGAGATTTTATTGCAGTTCTGGGCTCATATTTAATGTCATATGTGCTTAATTGTACGGACCATTTCGCCATTCGACCTGACATCTCTGGTTTTCTCATAACATTCTTAATAGGATAGTTAGTATGTACAATTATAGTATGTGTTTCAAAATAGTGCCTTAATTTAATAGAAGCAGTTATCAAACCTAAAATTAACTTCTGTAAATGGGAATACCTGGTCTCCGCCTCTAAGAGTGTCTTACTTATATAGTAGATGGGTTGCTGATTACCATCTCGTTCTGTCACCAAGACTGCACTTAAAGCACTTTCTGATACTGCTAGGTAGATGTAAAGATGTTCCTCCTCCTGAGGTTTGGCCAATAATGGAGGTGTCGATAGGTAAGTTTTGAGCTCCTGAAAGGCTTCTTCATGTTGGTCATCCCACTGGAACTTCTTATTCTTCCTCAGGATATCATAGAAAGGTTTGCATCGATCCGAGGATTTTGAAATGAACCTGGTGAGTGCAGCAATCTTTCCCGTTAATCTTTGGACGTCCTTGACAGATTGAGGTGACGACAGGTTGATAATAGCACGTATCTATTCTGGGGTAGCTTCAATGCCTCTTTTAGTAACCATATAACCCAAAAACTTCCCTGCCTTCATTCCAAAGTTGCACTTAGCTGGATTAAGTTTCATATTGAAACAATCCAAGATGTCGAAGGCCTGAGATAGGTTGCTTATGTGATCTTCGGCTTTCTTGGATTTTACTACCATGTCGTCAATATATACTTCCATTGTGTTCCCAATCTGATCTTTGAACATTTTGTTGACTAGCCTTTGATATGTTACACCTGCATTTTTTAGTCCAAAAGGCATAGCAATATAACAATAGATACCTGTGGGCGTTATGAAGGCGGTGTCCTCTTGGTCAGATGGTTCCATTTGAATTTGTTGAAATCCTGAGGATGCGTCAATGAATGTGAGGAGCTCATGTCCGGAGGTGGCATCAACTAACGAATCTATGTGTGGCAAAGGGAAAGGATCTTTTGGACAGGCTTTATTCAAGTCGGTGAAGTCAACACAGACTCGCCATTTCCCATTCTTCTTCTCAACTACAACCACGTTTGCTAACCATCTTGGATAATCTACCTCTCGGATCATGTTGGCTTTGAGTAAGCGCTCCACCTCTTCCTTGATGATCTGGTTTCTTGTTTCTGCAAACTTCCTACGTTTCTGGTGCACTGGTTTAAAACTAGGATCTATGTTAAGTTTGTGAGTGATGACATCTTTGCTGATACCTGTCATGTCATCATGTCTCCAAGAAAAACTTTTTATTCTGCTTCTTAATAGGTCCACAAGCTTCTCTTCTATGTCTGATGGGATGTCAGTGCCAATAAGTACCTTGATGTTCGGGTTGGAAGGGTCTAGCAATATTTCTTTCACATCATTCTCCCTAGCTTCCAGGACTTCACATACTTTCCTCTGTAATTGCTATGCTTGTTTTGGATATGTTGACGCCTTCATTGAAGTTTTATAACATTCCTTGGACACCTGTTGATCACTGTATATCTTAGCGACACCCCAAGGTGTTGGAAACTTCACACACTGATGGTAAGTGGAGGGTACAGCCTTCATTCCATGAATCCACGGTCTTCCAAGGATGACGTTGTAGGATGTTGCACAATCAATTACGCAGAATCGCTCCATGGTGTTGAGGCCCTTTGAGTATATTGGAAGCTTTATCTCCCTCACCGTTTCTTTGACTTCACCACTGAAGCCTACCAACACTGCGGATTTCTTGATGATCTCTGATTCTGGGATGTTCATTTCCTTGAGGGTGCTCAACATAATGAGATTGACAGAGCTACCCCCATCAATCAGAATATGCCGGATTGTACAATTGGTGATCTGCAAGGAAATAACTAGACCGTCGTGATGGGGTTCCTGCAAGTTATCTCGATCACTCTCGTCAAAGGTGATTCGATCATGGCAGGGTGTCGACATTCTGGGTTGTCTTTCTGGCCTCTCCTCTTTTAACTCCTTAGCATGTCGTTTTGCGGCAGAATAGGAAGTGCCACATATTTCTGAGCCTCCACTAATGAAATTGATCACCTTTGTTGATGCTGGGGGAGATGCTGGTCTCTCGACTTCATGAGGAGCTTCCGCACTTTCAGCCTTCTTCTTTCTGGATCCCAGCAACTCCTTAAGATGTCCCTTCGAGAGCAAGTAACTGATCTCCTTTCTTAGTGTGATGCAATCTTCAGTAACATGCCCAAAGTCTTCATGGTAAGCACACCATTTTGATTTGTCACGCCATCCCGTAGGCTTATCCGTCTTCTTTGGCCATCTGGATTTGTCCCCTAGGTTGCCCATTGCACAGAGTATACCTGAAATGTCAACAGAAAAACAATAATCAGAAATGTTAGGCACATTATCATTATCTTCATCCTCACCGTCTATTGAATTAATTTTGCTAGTATCAATTCTTGGGTAAGGATTGGAACGGTTGTTCCTGCGATGGGATGATTCGGTTTTCCTGTCAGGGTGGTCATATGTCGACGACTTGGACGAGGACTTTGATCTTCGCAGCTCATCTTCCTCCAATCTTATGAATCTCAATGCCCTGCTCCTGACTTCTTCCAACCGCTTACAAGGAGTCATCACCAAATCTTGATAATACTGTGAATCTTTCTTCAGTCCCATTTTGAATGCTTCTGTGGCTGTCGACATGTCAAGATTGGGAATTTCTAGCACTTCCTTATTGAACCGGTGGACATAATCCTTCAGAGTTTCATTAGGCTGCTGAGTTACATTGTAGAGGTCACTTGTCAACTTCTCAAATTGTCGACTGCATGAGAATTGGTTATAGAACATGTTGATAAGCTGGGCGTATGAACCAATTGAACCTAGAGGCTGCCTAATCAGCCATTT
This sequence comes from Adenophora triphylla var. japonica, assembly GCA_022495995.1. Lineage (NCBI taxonomy): Eukaryota > Viridiplantae > Streptophyta > Magnoliopsida > Asterales > Campanulaceae > Adenophora > Adenophora triphylla. Next base: position 671,259 of record JAFEMH010000419.1, read on the forward strand.
GAGAGCTGGTCCAACCAAGGTAGATCCAAATCCTCTGCATAAGCAAGCCTCCCGGAATTGGAGCGGAATATGGATTATGTCCATCTTCTCCTGATAGTGGGCAACATGCTCTTCTGGGTCTGTGGTGCCGTCATACAGCTTCATAGATGGTACACTGAAACGCTTCGGGATGTCAACATTTGCAATTGCTGGGACAAATCGGGATTGATTGTAGCAGTTCTGAGTCACTGGTTGGATTGGAGGAGTTATGCCCAGCACGTTCATTATCAGCTTTCTGAGATCCTACATCTGTTTTGCTAGTGGATTTCCTGCAAAAGGGTCAGCCAAAGGAATACGATTGAAATTATTATTATTGAAAATATTATTTAGCAAACCAGAGTTGTCCGTAGTCGTTGTGACAGTGGTGTTGTCAATGAATGGAATGAACTGGGTGAATCCTGCGGAAGGTGGCGTCATTGGGGTGTCCCCGGGCAAAGATGTTGACATCATTAAGGATGTCGGCTGATGAGTTTGAGGTGGACTACCCATTGGTATAAATTCACTCTGAAGCGTAGATCCTTCGGTGTTGTCGAAGTTGAGGTTCCTCGCACGCAATGGTGATATGTTGTCAAGCCGAGATGCGATGAACTGTTGATCTTTCTGCATCTTAATCATGGAATTGGCCAGCACCTTCGAATTGCTGTCTTGCTGATCCAACCTCTGATTCAACTTGGTTAGGATAGTCCGTATGTCATCATCTACATTGGATGAGTTTGCCCCCTTTTGCGGAGTCTTTGTAGGTTGAGTTTGCTGAGGTCTGGTTTGAGGAGGTGGTGGCAACAAACAAGTTCTACCTACAGAATCTTAACTTTGTCAAGTGTGTGGATTTAAATACTAAGGAGGGGACTGTGGAATTCGAATAAATGGAACAAAGATATGAAAAGAACGAATGACACCACGAATTGTTAACGAGGAAAACCTTGGAAGTGACAACCTCTTTGGAAAAAACCCCGGGAGTTAGGTCTCCAACCTTGAAAGTTTCACTATGATGATTATGAATACAACTTTGGAAGAGAATGGAGAGGATTACAAGTAGCTTGTGCGTAGAGTGTGTGCGTATGGGAATGTGTGTATGTTTTCCGTCTCCATCTCCCCTTAAATATAAGTAAGTATGAATGAGTCAAAAGTTGTTCCTACAATCTCGGGATATAAGCTTATCCTCTTCAACGTCCGTAAGACCAAGTCATCCTTGTCGTTGAAGAAGTGTTGAACGTGCTAGAAAATATCCCGTATTCTTCTCTCTTATTCACTGGAATATAATAATAAAGATATTAGGAAAAATCAAATAAGTAAATATTAAAACAATACTTACAGTGGAATAACATCTTGACATGCAAGAGCAACTGAAGATATCCCCATGCTGAAAAATACCCACAACAGGATCGATGTGCAAAGATTAATCCTTTTCTAAAGTGTTTCATTCTTGGACTTAAAGACGAGCCCCTTTTGATCACATGTGACTAAAATCCCCAAGGAATGTTAGGTTAAGACATACCAAGGCTCCTATGCCTATCATGGTTGATTAATCTAACGGGAGGGTAGATAAGTCCCGTAATGATAATCACAAGTCCAAAGTGAGCACGAGATCAAAATCCCGAAAATATCAAATCTAAGGTATCCCGAGCTAAAACCTTCTTATATGGTTTTTATGTCCGGCAGATAAACTTGGCACATCTCTTTCTCTTTCCAAATCACGCATGCACACGAGCACACCAACAAGCACAAACTTCGGATCTAGGAAGACTTGCTTTTGCAAGGCTCCTTGGGTGAATGCCAAACGTTCTTCCCAAGGAGTAACTTAACCTCCGGACCCTTATCTTTTTTTTTCAAAGTTTTGAGGAAATCAAAATGCTGTGGCGACTCCGTTTTTCAATAAAATCGGTGTCTTCAAACTGAGGTGAACGGCGACACTTTTTCCGTAAAAAAAGAGAAAACGGTTTTTTTCGGGGCCACATTCACAGTTTGGCGACTCCGCTGGGGAAATGTAAATGTTTTCCAAACTTCTTTTTTCATAAGAAGCGTTGGAAACACTTACGAGGGTTAGCCTTCCGTCTTGGGTCCGATCTTTATGCTTGTGAAATTTTCTTTTTTGCATGAATTTTTTGTGTTATTCTTTGCTTGTGCATACTCTGAATAATGAACATGTGCCATTCTGAAGATGAAGGTTGCCAAAAATTCCTGGAAAAACAGTTTGGAAATGAAGCAAATTGGAACCTGGAAAACTGTTGCATCCAGCCGGACGACTTGATCTGCCTGGATCTGAGCCGGGCGGCTTCATTCGCAGTTCCACTAGGACACTTTTATCTGAGGCTAATCTGGAAACCATGGCATCTTGGGGCTATTCAGTCCTGAATCTGTCCTGGGTCCAGAAAATTTACGTGCTTATGTGATGCATTTTCCCCGTCCCAAAAATATTCTTTTAAAACACATGATGAAAATCTATATTTTAACTCAAAAAAAGAATTTTTTAGGAGACCGCACAATATGCGCACCATATGTATCATGTACACTTTTGCATGCACGCCCTTTTAACCCGGGATGGTTGTTCAGCTGCAGTCACGAACAGTGTTACGACGCTCCCGGGCGTGCACGGAATCATCCCACACTCCCCATAGCAGCCAGTGTCGACCAATCACTAGTCCGTGTCACACTTTTAAAACCGTGACTTTTTTGGTTGGTTTTTGGTCTAGACCGTGTCATACATCCTCGTCATATACCCCAGTAAAAGTCAAACGCGAGCCCATGGGAAAAGTCAAGATTTCTCGCGCAAGTGAAGCTATGCTGAAATTTCGTTAGGCAAAATTGGCAAAATCTTGACCCCGGCATTGACTTTGACTTTGACTTGCACGGGGTATGTAAAAGTCAAACCCGAGCCCATGCTAGAGTCAAGATTTCTCGCGCAAGCGAAGCCATGCCGAAATTTCGTTAGGCAAAATTGGCAAAATCTTAACCCCGGTATTGAGTTTGACTTTGACTTGCACAAAGTATGCACCTACGCTCAAAGTGACGCTGTGTCATTCGACTTTTAAAGTCCGACCCATACCTATTATTTTCCTTGGAAAATGCTGAAGTCAAACGTCTATCGCGCAAGCGAAGCTCTGCCGAAATTTCGCTGAGGCTAAAAGACTTGACATTCACGGCATTGCCATTGATTATAATCCGCATCGCTCATGCGTTAAAATTTCTTATGATCCACTGGACCCTAGGACCGTTCTTCCCTCTCGATCGGTGGGATCCGCTTGCCCTATAGGACCCTCGCCCGGGGCTGTCCACCCTGGGATGTCAAAATACAGGTGCAAAACGAGGGGCTTATAGACGTAGTGATGGAGCCCACTGATCCAGGATTTAGAGTAGTTGCAAAAAAGAAGGGCAACCTTTTCCAACCAAGTAGAAATAATTAAAAGACATTGTTTTAAGTAAACTTGAAGATTCTTAATTGCATATTACTTGAGCCTTCAGCCTAAACACCTACCTTTGAGTCTAAACCTTGCCTATCCCTTTCCCGCAGCGAGAAAGAAGTGGGTTAGAATACCGGGTCAGTGGCTTTTCAGTGCAAAAAAATTTCAGGCTCAGACAGTTCGTTAGAATCGTCAGTTTCGTCTACTCAGAGGTTTAGAATGGCAGATTTGACAGAAAACAGTGGTGGTATGGGTAATCCGGTGACTAGAGAGGAAGAGTTAGCCCTATCCTTGGAAAACAGTCGTAAAGTCCATGAAGAGCAGCAAGCCATGCTCATCGATGCTCTCCGCCGTCATGGGGTTCAGATAGTAGTTGAAGCCAATGGTTCTTTGGTCTTGGTGGAAGATGAGACTCCAGAAACAAATATTCCAGACCCTCCATCCTACAACCAATTCCCTCCTCCATCTACATATGATCCCTTACCAAGGACTACTTCTTTTCAGTCCTTTCCAGCACCTCAAGCCATCAGGGCTCCATTGCCCTCAGCTCCTCAGATAAGACCCAGCTTCGTTCACTACCAACAGAGAATGAACGATACAGCCACCCCAGTTTCTCAGTCTCACCATTATCCCTTAAGATTCATCCCTCCTCCTCATTACGAACCATCCCAGATGATTTCGAAACCTCAGAACCAAACCAATGATCTCCTTAACACTTGTCCCGCAATAGCAGATCTTCCATCTCCGGCCTTGCCAACAGGACCCCATGAGGCTCCTTACTCCTTCTCTTACCCTGGTAGCTATGAATCCAACCCCTATGCCTCCGGCCTGTCCTATGGAAACCCGGGACCAGGTAAAGTTTACACCTATTTCCCTCCAAAATATCCTCAAGCCGTGGTACCAGCCACCAGTGTGCCACCTACTGTACCGCCACTCAAGTCTGATAAACCTACCCTGGAACCGAGAAATCCAAAAATGTCACCTGACCCCAACATGGTCTGGCTCGTAGAGCAAGTTAAGTCCATGCAAGAGAAGTTTGGTGAACTGAAGACTAAGAAAGCAGCATTTCAGATCACCGATCCCAGCAAAATTGTCCCCCTTCCTCCAAAATTCCGGATGCCTGAGATTGAAAAGTTCAATGGCACAGACTGTCCTCGAACTCACATCGAAATTTACCTTCTGGCTATGAGGGCCAAGGATTGTATGTATCAGCAAATGGTCAATCATTTTCAACTATCTTTAAAGGGTTCAACTCTTAGGTGGTTCTTACATGTAAAGCCAGAGGCCCGAGCCACATGGGACCAGATCAAGGAAACATTTATGGATAATTATAAGGCCAACTTGAACTGGGAAACTAGCATAAACAACTTACAAGGAACTTTACAGCGTCCATATGAACCGGTAGGTGAATTTTACAAGAGATGGAATTGGAAGCTTAGTGAAATGATGACTCCGTTGAATGAAGAAGAACAGATAGAAATTTTACAGTCCTACTTAAAGCCCCATTTAAGGGTCCAGATTGGAAATTACTATTATCCCGATCTCCAAGCAATGGTAAATGCTGGCACCAAGTTTGAAAACGGCTTCAACATGGCACGAGTTACAGGAACTGGCAACTCCTACCGGTACAGGGCACCAGCTTCAAACATTCCAGCCGTTGCCGTGAAGGGAAAAGAAATAGTAGGTGCGGTCAATTACATCCAGAATGAGAAAGTCGGACAAAGTTCAGGTCAGGCCGCCACAAAGTCAAAGCCTCGCTTCTACACTGCTGAAGACTTTGGAATGTCGTTGGAAAAAGTGTTCGATGATTTGGTAACTGAAGGGCTTATTAGGCCTTTAGAAAATTGGAAGCCCAAGAACGTTAATATTAGGATGGACGAGTCTAAGCATTGTCGCTTCCACAAGTATCATGGGCATACCACCAATGACTGGACCTATTTGAAGTACCTGATCTCCCGTTTGATCGAGGAAGGCAAACTTGAACCGCCTCGGGGCCCCAATAGTGTCAAGAATCCTCTTCCAGCCAATGACCATGTGAATGTAATCAAGTTCGGAGATTCAGAGCAGGCAAATGCAGTAGGGTCTGGGAACCCAAAGATTATAGACATCCTAGAATTCAACGTTCCTTACGCTAAATTGCATGGAGAATGGAAAGATCTGATTGATGCCTCAGCCAGCGAAGAACAATTTGGCCTTATAATAGGGATCGATTTCATTAATGTCGTCAAGGCAAGATCTCTTTTCGACAACATGGAGCCAGTTACCATAGTCAAGATTACTGAGGAAATACTCACTTATGAAGACTGTGAGGCCGAAGTAAATTAAGCTATGATGGTTGAAGTCTCCCCAGAACCTTTCATCACCCATGGTGAACATAATGTGTTTGTGATGACCCTTACTGCTCAGGAGAATCAGTCCCAACCACCAGCCTGGAAAAATGTGGAAAGAAGAATGAATGACCAAGAAGACTCCGATAACGGAGAAAGTTGTGTCTCAGATGCCGAAAGTGTAACTGGCCTCGTTACTCGAGAGATGCAACTGAATGTGATCAAATTCGAGGAGCAAGCTGTACCAGCTCAACTGAAGCACCACTTTGGGCATGAGGTCTGCGACTGCGATAATGGTGTGAAGGATGCATATCAGGATTGGACCGCCGGCGAATTTGCTTTTCCCCCGGGCAGCAACAGTGAAGAGTACTCCCCAGTCTAGTCCAGTCAAACACTTTGTCACTAGCAGTGTAGGGTTAAGAGTCTCTAGAGTCAAGAGTCTTTGAGTTTCAGTCCTCCGAGTCGTCCGATGGCCTCACGCCTGAAGATTATGAGTGTGTCGTCAATGTCATCTTTCCCTTTACATTAAATGAAATGATAGATCTTTCCGAGTATCCCCTTATTGCCAACTAAACAAATGATAAATTAACTAATAATCTAACAACAGTTAATAATGATTCATTTGAACAAGATGCAAACACACTAAATGAACAATACATTAAATAAATCTTTAAGCAGGTTATTGATAAAGAGGAAAACTGTGCCCAAGCTGCCGAGGAGGTTTTGACTAGTGTTAACTTGGGTACTATCGAAGAACCTAAAGAGACAAAGATCGAGAACTTCTTTCAAGGGGCCAAACGGGACAGACTGGTTGATCTGCTCAGATATTATGTGGATGTGTTCCCCTGGTCTTACAAGGGCATGCTGGGGCTGGACAGTTCGATTGTAGAACACAGGATCCCTTTGACACCCGACGCCAAGCCGGTGAAACAGAAGCTAAGGAAAATCAAGCCATAATGGTCTCTGCAGGTCAAGGAGGAAATTGAAAAGATGATGCGGGTAGGATTCATCAGGGGTTATTGAATACCCGACCTGGTTGTCGAATATCGTTACTGCGACTAAAGCAAACGGGAAGGTACGTTGCTGTGTGGATTTCCGGGATCTAAACAAAGCCAGTCCCAAGGACGACTATCCATTGCCAAACATAGACATTTTGGTGGATGCCACAACCAACTACGAAGTCAAGTCTTTCGTTGATGGTTTTGCTGGCTACAATCAGATCAAGATGGCAGAAGAGGACCAGGAAAAGACAGCTTTCACCATGCCATGGGGGACGTATTGTTACACAGTGATGCCTTTTGGGTTAAAAAATGCTGGGGCTACATATCAAAGGGTAGCAACTGCACTTTTTCATGACATGATCCACAAGGAAATCAAGGTCTATGTCGATGATAAGATTATCCACTCTAAAGGCGTGGATGGACAACACTTTGTTGATCTGCCAAAGTTCTTTGAGTGGTTAAGAAAACATTCTATGAGACTGAACCCTGAAAAATGCACCTTCGGAGTAACAAGGGGAAAAGTGCTTGGGTATATGGTCACAGAGCGAGGCATTGAAGCCGATCCCCGAAATATCAAAGCCATAATGGACATGAGACCACCTCGATCCCAGACAGAAGTCAAAAGCTTTATGGGCAAGTTGCAGTACATCAGCCATTTCGTCAATCAGTTTACTACCATGTGTGGGCCCATATTCAAGCTTATGAAGAAAAATGTCGATACAGAATGGAATGAAGAATGCCAGGATGCCTTTGACCAAATCAAGGCGTACCTAGTGAATCCCCCAGTATTGTGCCCCCCTCATGGACAGAAATCTCTTCTGCTCTATCTCACTATTACGACACGGCAGTTGGGGCTATGCTGGCCCAGGAAAAGAAAGATTCTCGGAGAGAAAATGCCATTTACTTTGTGAGTCGAAAGCTGCAAGGGAGTGAGCTCAATTACTCGGCGTGTGCAAAGACTTGTGCAGGACTAGTCTGGATGGTTGGGAAACTGAAACACTACATGCAGGCTCATTCTGTGAATTTGGTCTCAAAAATTCATCCCATCAAGTATATCTTCGACAAACCTTCTCTTTCGATGTGCCTGGCAAAATGGTCATTCTTCCTAGCATAGTTTGACATCAACTATGTAACAAGAAAGGCAATCAAGACCATCTGGCAAATTTCCCCAGTAATGAGGACCAAGGACCTGAACCCTAGTTTCCAGATGAGAGGATTTTTGTTGTTGAGCCTGAGAATCGATGGCAACTCCTCTTCGACAGAGCTTCTAACAAATGGGGAAATGGCATAGGAATGCTTTTGGTAGACCCGAAGGATGAGCATACACCAATAGCCGTCAAGCTGAACTTCTCTATCACAAACAATGCAGCAGAGTATGAAGCCTGTATAGCTGGTTTAGAGCCAGCCTTAGAAAGAAATGTCAAGGAACTCGAGGTCTATAGAGACTCAGCCCTGATCATTAACCAGGTCTCGAACAAGTGGAAGACTGTGGATCCTAACTTACAGAAGCATCATGCCTATATGGAAGTAGTAACAGAGCAGTTCAGAGAAGTGACCTTCCACTATTTGGCAAGAGACAAAAATAGATTTGCAGATGCCTTAGCTACTCTAGCCTCATTGGTAGAGATCCCTGAGGGAAAGGCAGTAAAACCATTTAGAGTGGGTAGAAGGGAAGCCCTATCCTTCTGTTGTGAAATAGAATTGGGGCCTGGGCTCGTAAAGGAACCATGGTACAATTAAGTTTACCAGTTTCTCAAAGATGGGGAATAAGCATTCAGAGACGAAGAAGGTAAGCTAAAGGAAGGCATCAAAGCCAAAAGCTTGCAAGCCTTAAAGCGGCTGGCCTCTCACTATGTCATTCTAGAAGGCGATGTGTACAAAAAGCGATACCAAGGACTACTCCTTCTGGGTGTCACCAAAGAAAAAGCAAGAGAGCTAATGAGCGAAGTCCATAATGGTCTGTGCGGTCCTCACATGAATGTCAGAGCGTTAATGCAAGTGATCCTCGGACTACTGGATCTCCATGGAAACAGACTGTATTCAGCATGTCCGAGAGTGTGACAAATACTAGCGGTTTGCCAACCTTAATCATCTCTCGCCTCATGACCTGTATTGCATGATGACGCCTTGGCCATTTGCAACTTGGGGCATTGATGTAATAGGGAAGATAGCCCCAGCTGAAAGCAATGGGCATGAGTTTGTGTTAGTGGCAGTGGACTACTTTACGAAATGGATGGAAGCAAAGTCTTATAAGGTCCTCACTTCCAAGAAAGTTGCCCAGTTTGTCAAAGAAAATATCATGTGCAGATATGGGGTGCCAAACGAGATCATCTCGGATAATGGGATACACTTTGAAGGAGTCTGCGATAGATTGCTGTCAGAATTCAAGGTTACTCGTCACAAATCATCCTCATACAAACCTCAGGCCAATGGAGCGGTAGAAGCTGCAAATAAGACACTCACGATTGTGACAGGCCCGAAAAATTACATTTAGCACTCTGGAGCTACAGAACTTCTTTCAGAACAGCCACGGGAGACACATCTTTCGCCTTGACTTACGGAATGGAAGCAGTCCTGCCCATAGAATTGGATATTCCATCAATAAGAGTCCTCTTGGAAAATAGCATCAACGAAGTAGAATGGTTACGCAGCCGGCATGATGAGCTCCCCCTGCTTGACGAAAGGAGGCTAAAAGCCATGGAACATACCCGAGCCTATCAGAGACATCAAAGGAGATTTGGTACTGAAAGAGAAGCCCCCTACCAGACACAACCCGGTCAATGGTGACAAGCTCCACCGGTATTATATCTAAAATAAAAAAAATATAAAATAAAAAAAGAAAATAGTGCAAAAAGAGTATTACCCAGCTAGACTGAAAATCCTGAAAAGGGCGGTCTAGGCAGAAAACAGGGTCGCACAAAAAGAAAAAGAAAAAGAAAAAGAAAAAAAATAGTGCAAAAAGAGTAATACCCAGCTAGGCTGAAAACCGTGAAAAGGGCGGTCTAGGCAGAAAATAGGGTTGCACAAAAAAAAAACAATAACAAAAATCCAATAGTTCATTAGAATGAACTACGAAAGCCTGAACCCCTTAGCCTTTCTTGTAAAAGGGGAACGTAGGCTGCCAAAAATGGTTCGGTCTAAACAATAAATAAGACTTTCAAATTTCCATGAAATGTGTCTTGAAAAATTCTAAGATAATATCTCTCGTTTATTACAAATTAAAAACTTCTTGATGAGTTCAAGCACCGTCTACTCTTGACTCTCCTAAACCTGCTACAAAGACAAAAATATACAATAAAAAGACCTAATCAACTAATGTGTTTGCAAAAGGCAATAAGAAGATGCTCGGAATAGGTCTGTCAGTTGTCAGCAACAACGTCCTCCTTGTTCTTCTTTCCCCGACCTTGACCTCGTCGAGTGTTCCTCCTCTTCTTCTCAATAATATCAGTCTCCCTCATCCCTATCTCAGGTGCCCTCACTAGAGCCTCTATCAAACCTGTGTCAATAAGTGCCTTCTCTACCCTGGCATAAGTCTTTATCTCCTCCCGCTGAGCCCCAGTGAGAGGAGAAATCTCTGATAGTCTCTCACATTAGACTTCCATATCTCTGATAAGATCGCCCGGCTGGTTATGGCGACTAGCCTTTGCCTCGGCCTCTCTCAAAGCCCTGCTAGATTCACTATCAGCACCCAATAAGTCCTGGCGTCTCTCTCCCAAGACAATCTGAGTCTCCCCCATCTCCCTCTCATACCAATCTAAGTAGGCCGTGGTCAAAATGGTACTCTTCCTGTTCTTGAGAATGGCCCTGGGTGGAAAAGCGACGTATGTCCATGCTCTCGAGAAAAAGGAGAAGCTATCTGGACCTCTCATGTCTAAAGGTGCCACCTCCATGGTGCGAATTTCCCCCTAGTCATCTAATGGTTCCTGCAAGGTCCCGAACTGTCTAGACACCAAGCGGGGAATGTAGAAGGACTACAAGGATAGCCCCGGAACCCTCACTAGGTAGGACTCCTGAAATGTCCTACGGGTCTGCAACCTCCAATAAGGCACCCACTGATGAACATCCGAGGTAGAAAGCCAAGCCATCATCAGCTCCCAGTGACCCTGATCCTGCTGTCTCGGTGCACCCCTCTGAGAAATTACCCAAGGACACTGGGTAGGCAAAGCCCCAAGTAAAGTCCGAGCCTCTCCTGCAACCATAAAGTCAGTACACCTGGGCTCTCTGACGACATAAAAAGGCCCCCTGGCCATCCTATCAATGCCGTGTAACGTCTCTCCCAAAATTAGAGGGACGATATCTCTCCCAGCCCTGCAGTCTCTGACCACGTCCAAAAGGCCGCTATGGCACATTCCGAAGGACTCGGCAGTAAATAGGAAAGAGAATACGCAGAGAATGAAAGCATCCATAGATATCGTGGTCGCGGCAGTACCCGGAGACATGAATCTGCTCAAAATGTCAGAAATGTCAATCCTATTGGGAGCTATCATCATCCCTTCGGCTTCTTCCGAAGAAACTTGCATAAAAGATTCCAACTTTAGGGTCACTGGTAAATCTCCGACCACAGGAATCGAAATAGCCTCAATTTCTGGACCCCCAATCAATGCCCGGAAATCCTTTAAGGTGGGAATGATTTCGTTGTAAGAAAAGGAATAAACGTGTCTCCGGACGTCCCAAAATCTCGCTGCTGCTCTCAAAATGTCCCAATCGGGTGGAAGATCCTTCAAATGCCATAAAGATTTGATTTTGAAGGTGTTGTCAAAAAGCCCCTTGTGAGATTGAAAGTTATACCTCATCCAAGACTGAAGGTTGGAAAGAAAATGATCCTTTTTCCCCTTTTGCAATCGGACCGGTTTCTCCATGGCAATGATTGGACTCATCGATTTTTGGCAAAAAATATACTTTGAAATCAGTTGGGACAAGCCAAAGTTGGAAATGAAATGAAAAAGACCCCTCCTTGGTTTTATTTGCAGAAAATCAGTCCAGATAAGACACCCAGCCGTGCGGCCTCATTTTCCCAAGGCCTAGCCGGGCGGCTTCATCCGCTGCTGCAGAAAAAAATCTGCAGCAGCCAAAGCTGCTGCCCAAGTGGGATTCTCACCCCACTTTCTCAATAAAACCTGCACAAAATCATTCCCAAATACCATTCATACATTCATATACCATCATAACACATTCCGGCCCAATTTTCGCCCCATTTCCATGCAAAAAACTGCCCCGAAGCTCAAGTAATTTGCAAAATAGTAAAATACCAATAATAATAAGAAAAGAAAAGAAAAAAAAAAGATCATTACATGTCTTTGCCTCATTGGCCCCCAAATAAAAAAATAATAACTACAAATTGTTCATGCATCATTTTGTTCATTGTTTTCTCTCTCCCTCTCTAAGCATGGACCAAAAGAATCCTAAGCCTCCTACTCATCGTCGCTGCTCAGTTCATAGAGCTCGAGGACCCTCAGCAAGTCTTCATCATTGCTCATGGTGGACAAGTTGACGGGCACATGCTCATATTCCGCCAGCTGCTCTAGGATATCAGTATTAGGCCCTTACCCCCGAGGCACGCCGCTGGTAGAAGACGATTTGTACTCTGAGGTTAATGACGAAGAAGCCATGCTCCCGACATACCTCCTCTTGCGCTTAGGCTCATGCGCATTCCCTGTAGCCCTCGACACGCAAGCCATCTTCCTCAAGAGGGACCGAGCTAGCTGCTTCCAGCCCCTGTTCTGCTGCACCAGAGTGTCATAAGTACGAGTAGGGACCTGTGAGAAAGAAAAGGCTCAGAGAGTCTCAGGACAAGGTTCAGAATTGCAAAAAAATAAAAAGCCGAAAAGAAAAAGGAATCCAGAGTTACTTACAGTGCTTTCAACTGGCAAAGTAAACTCAGCATCCCTCGTGTCTGGAACAGGCACCATCAGCCTCCTTGGCACCCCATTCACCACATAAGAAAGATGAGCCTGAGGAATAGGTGGATCAGTCGGCTCTGCCTCCCCGTATCCCTGAGCAGCCGCTATCTTTACCAGCCTCTGTGGCATCCTCAAACGCTCCTCTACAAAGGTAGCATATGGAGAGGCGTGATCAAAGTAGTCCTCCACAGCCAAACTGACCTTGTACCTATCCCTCTCGTCCTCTAACCAAACCTTGGGCTGCAGCATGAAAGGAGAAGGATCGTGGGGAGTAATAGCACCCCAAGGAGGGACATGGCCATGCTGTCGAGAAAACCAGTCCCCCAAGTAGATGATATCACAGGTCAAGCCTGTCAACCACCTCCTCTGCCGAGTCACGACCACGACATCTCCCATCAGATCCTCTGGATATCTCCCTTAAGGATAGAAGCTCACCCTCTCACAGCTATCCCCGTAGCTGACAGGCTTTACCATCTTATAATCAAAAGTGATCTGAGTCTTCCCATTGAACTTGTCCAGAGCCTTGCCTCTCCAGCGCACCATAGTCGGGAAGGTAGAGGGGTCACTCTGCTGGCTCCACGGAAAGAACCCGATCACCTCGCAGAACTAAACCTGCATGTCAAAACATAAAGGTTACTTTCTCTCACTTTGAGGGTACAGAAAGGGAAAGAACAAAAAGAAGAACGAGAATACCTCCAAAGAGAAGGAGAAGCAATCCATAGAAGCAGCCTTGTTCTGGCTGTACAAATCCAGAGCAAAATAAAGTTCCGCCAATCCGGCCTCACCCGAAGAGACCTCCCCGACCGTGGCCAAATCAACCAAAGAATCCAATAGACAAGTCATCGCCAACGTCCCAAAATTGGCAAAGATGATGACAGATAAAGTCAACCACAAGAAAGCCCTCGCGAGCTGGTGAGCAGTCACATTATTGGCTGCAAATCCCTCCATACACCCGAGAATCTGAAACTCAACCTACCGAGTCTCCATCCCTATCCCCTTCGGACGAAGGTCAAACCCCACATAGTCTCTGAACTCAGCATCAGAAATGTGATCCCTCCAAGTCACAGGCCGATCGGTTAACCGCAAGCCTGTAATAGTTGTGAAATCAGCGAGAGTCACTGTAGCCTCTCCCCAACCCAGGTAAAAGCTTGGTCGTCATATGCACGCCCCTGCCGATAGCCTCAACAAAAGAATGGAGACCCGTAGACACAACTAGCATCTTAGGGTTGTGACCTTCCTTCTCAAAGTCAGGCATCCTCTCCCACAATTTCACTGCTATCTCAGCGGATCCTCGTGATTTTTCTCTCCTGCAGGTAAGCGCAACAAAGGTATGTTAGTCCTTCAACTTATCTCAGAAACATGAATATATTCACAAAATAGTACACACATTGGCAAAGAAAAGAATTCATACGAAATTTTCTAGCATCATTTGCCTAGAACACGTGTCTTTCATCATTTTAAACACGTCACCTCGAGAACATGCTCTCCCAAACACAAAAATCCCAGTTTTCACAAAATTCTTTGCATATATATTTAATCTTTCAAAATGGCATGAATGAATCATTTTCATCGTCAAAAATCTCATTCTCACATCCATGTTCAAGAGTTGACCTAGTTCTAGCACATGCAAGAACTTTGTGCTGGGTTTTGGGGTTACAAACGCAGCGGAAGAACTTAGAAATAACAATCAAAACCCTAGCCCTTAGATCCGTCTAGCATGAAGAGATTAGAAAAATATATGAGATAGATTTTACATACCTTGAATGCGATTTGTTTGTTCGAAACGAATCTTCAAAAGCAAATTCTCAAAATGAATCTCAAAACCGTTGATGAAGGTTTTGATCTTCTCCTTGTTCTAGGCCTTGTGATGAATCAACGATTGAAGACTTCAAGCTTTTGGTGATAACTTAATCACCCTCTATTGGTAATCCACAAGCGAACGGACCAAGAATGCTTCTTGATTGATTGCTAGATGATCTCCGATTATTGAAACGATTTTCAATAATCAATGGCTAAAAGTGTTTTTGATCTTTGATTCTCAATCTAGATCTCAATTTTAGTGTTTCATAAACCCCAAAATTACATGTGTTTTTGGCTGACCAAAGGATTGTATTTATATCAAATTGTAGACACCCCATTCTGAACCAATAATCCATGATTACACTACTCTTCGTCTCTCTTTTATGTTTTGATGAAAGCATATCAGTTTCATCATGTTTCGTTAAGTTTCTAACTAACCTCGTTAGTTTTGGACCTAACTGACTAACGGAATAAACTGAAGATCACAAAATAGTCATCAGACTAGTTATCTCGCACGAGATATCATATCTCGCGCGAGATATCCCCTCGACAGGATGTGCAGAAATCACTCTCCTTCTCCGTTTCAACCTCTATTCTTGATAAACCTTATCAATCCGGTCATCCAATCACATTTGGGTTCTGGAAGCTTCCTTGAGAGTCCTAATCTTGATGACAAAGTAATCCATCCACCTCTTAAACCCCTATAAATACTTGGTGACTTCCACTGTTTCAGAGGTCCAGAATTCCACACAACACACACAATTTGTTGGTTTCTCTCCACGAAAGATTCCTTCAAATCACTCACAAAACTTCCCTAAAATCACCTAAAGTTTGTTTATCAACCTTGTTGATCAACAAACATCAAAGTCCGAATCAAGGATTGAGGCGAAGCTCTGTCCGCCTCAAGATTTAACTCTCATATTGAGTCAAAACTCTGCCCGAATCACTTCTCGACCGAGAAGACATCCTAGAACCACGTTTTAAATCAAATATCCCTAAACACTAGGTAAACTCTTATACTTTTACTCTCTTCTTCTCAATCTCTCTCTATTGGCTTTTAGAGTGGTGTAATCCCATCAAAAGGATTAGCCTAGAGTCCCTTCAATCCATGGAGGCGATCTCGAAGCATACAATCCGACATTCCTAATCAAGAAATTGATTAGGGTTTGCTTGTTTTCTTTAATTATATATATATTGTAAAGATTGAAAACCTCTCTTTTCTTTAGCAAGACCGATCTTCGGATCGGGTGGAATGGATGCTCCTCGACCTACCCATTCCATAACCTAAGCCCCGAACTCAAATCTCTTTTCAAAATGGTTTTCCTATGTTTCCAAACGAATAATATAGGTGGCGACTCAAAAAGATAAAATTCTTTTCTCACAACGCTACAGTGGCGACTCCTCTTGGAACTTAAAATTAAGAGGCTTAAACTTGCGTCAAAATTAAAAGAGAGGTTTTTAAAAAAAAATTTGTAAATTCGAATTTTTTGCTCTCAGATGAGGCATGTCTCGCGGCGAGGTATCATATCTCGCGCGAGATATTGCTTCGGCAATCTGGTTGTTTTCTGGTTTCTCCCGTTTATCTCATAGTCCAAGACGAGAGCCGAACATGCGAGGGGGATCCCAGAATTCATTATCTGCAGAGTTCCCGCATCTTAAGGCCTCCCTTAAGATGTAGAACTCGAATCGTTTTCCATTTAAATAATTGATTATTATTTATAAACTGCGTGCGATTGGGTTTTATTTAATTAAAGTCCGGTCCATTGGGGATTCGGGAGTTGTAATTTAAATTATTTATTTCTCTCTCTCCTTTATGTGGAACTACGACGGCCTGAGTCTTCCTAATTTGGGAGAAACGTAGGCAACCACTTGGTGCGGCCATTATCTATTTTCTTTTAGTTTTCAAAAAAAAAAAAACATTCTATTTTACTCTATCACCTAGATTGACTCTCACACACGCGCACTCATATTATATCTGTCATTGCACTACATACCCTCTATAAACCCGGGACCCACACTAAGGACGGATGACGGTAACCACCTAGTCGCCGGTCTCTCCGAAGTTGGATCATCCCACTCCGCGTATTCAATCCATCTAGATTGTCATATCGCGGGGAGCCTAGCCTTCCAGCCCTGCATCACCACATATCATGTAGATTGACTTTTTAAGACACTCCTTGACCGGTCGGTTTGATCTTAGAGTCTTTGTAATCCCTTTTCAAGATCTTGTTTTGTGCAATAATCCATGGAAAAGAAATCAAAGAATTGTCGCTTCGGAATTGTCCCTTCGGAAATGTCCCTATAATTGTCCCTTCGAATTTGTCCCTAAAAAGAGAAAATTTTCTCACCAAAATTATTGCACAAAACTTGATGTTACTTGAGATTACTCTGACCCCTAGGTCCTTAGGTTTGGATTCTGAATATTAGAAACCCCCAAAACGGATTTTCCGTCCGACCAAAATTAGGATTAAAATCAAAAAATTGTGACTTTCCGTGGCGAAGTCTCGCACGATACTACTTGTCTCGTACGAGATATGTTGGGTTTTACAGGTCCATGCGCAGCGGAATTAAGCATTAAAAACATAAAACCCAAGAAGCCCTAGGATCCGTTCTATACAATAAATTTAAATTCCTATGAGATAGGTTTAAACCAACCTTGAAACGCTTTCCGATCTTGAGCTATCGAACGATTTTGATTATGTGAAATCGAATCACAAACTTCGTTCTTCAACTTGCTTGAACTCTAGGCCTTGATCGATGAACGAGCGAAGACCCTCTTTTGGTATCCACACCTTTGAATGAATCCAAGAACAACTTCTTGATGATTGCTAGATCTAAACCTTGAAGAATATTGAGAGTATTTTGTTGTGAATTTTGATTGAAAATTTCGGCTAGCTTCTAGGTCTGACAGAACCCTTGTATTTATACTATAATAGTAAGAATACTTCTCCTAATCGTATTAGGAGAGACAGGCTGTCAAAAACGCGTACAGGCCTGATATTTCGCGCGGTATATTAAGCCATTGGCTTAATATGTCGCGCGGTATATATAGCCAGATACAGAAACTCTCAACTATTCTTCCTCCGGTTTAACCAATTCATTCTAGTTGTGTGTGACCCAATAGGATTACATTATGTTGGCAATGAGTTCGATCATATCGAACCTCATAAGACATAAGCGGACTCTAGCAAGCCATTATGTCTACCCAAATAATGTAACGTAAGAGTTCACGTTTCCAATGGTGTACTTCCATTTATCCCTTTGTCTCACGATGTTATATTGAACACAAGTCATGGTCCTTGTCAACTTGTTATTGTTCAATGCTTTCTCGATTCTTGAGTATAATGATAATTCCAATCATATTGGGAGTACGGCCATACACTTTCATCATTATCACTCATCGAGGGGCCCAAGCATAACATCTCTCTTCCGAGGGACAAATTCCTTCTTGACTTATCATCCTTCCCATCATGAATCCGATCATGCCAATGATAGTCTTTATAGATATCGTGTTAAGATATCGTTTGACTAAAATCAAACATGACTTTCATCATATGTAAGGTTACGATAATCTTAGGTCTAGGAAATAAATGAAGTAACCGTATGAGATTTAAGTATGACATTTGACCATGACATAAATCTCATGCGGGTCATGTCCGATCACTTGTTCTCTAACAAGTACCCATAATTTCAATGTGCATCTCTTATGCATATAATCATCACATGATTATCCATTGACAATTATACTAATTATTCTCTTAATAATCAGGGACGGAGATTATTACAATAAATATGCAAACTATATAATAATCAAATAATAAACATAAACGATAAAGATGATACATAACGGTTTTTCAGTTAAACATAACTAAAGCCTAGGGCATTACACCAACAGTCTCCCACTTGCACTAGGCTCCATTTATGTATCGAATACTCATGGATCTAACATGCCCATCATGCTTACGCCTATGCAAGGGTCTTTGTAAGTGAATCCCTTATGTCATCATCGGTTGATACTTTGTATATTTTATATCTTAACGTCTTCTCATTCTTTATGAATTCCTCGAAGAACGTCTAAGTGAGTGTTTGGATCACCGTTGTGATTTTGGTTCCATTGTTTGCACAAATGACACCATAATTATCACAACAAAGTTCCACGGATTAGTGATACTTGGAAAAACACTTGAAGTGTTTCCAAAACACTAAATGAACTTTTGATCCAAAGCGCCTCTTTCGGCTACATCATATGTTGCTAAAATATGGCCTTAGTAGTAGAATCGGCTACAATTTACGCTTGGAACTCTTCCAATCAAAATTGCACCTCTAATAAGCACAAACACAAATCCTAATTGCGATTTTAAAATAACTTTGTCAGTTTGGAAGCTAGCATCTTTGTAACCCTTACAACAAGATTAACTTCCAATCTTTCAAATCCCAAGAACGTATCCTTAGTTCTTCTTAAGTACTTAGGATCATCTTGACTGCCATCCATTGGTTCTTAACAGGATCAGATTGGTATCGACTCATCATGCTTATAGCATACGAGACGTCGAGTCTGGTACAAATCATGGCATACATGACAGATCCAAGTGCCGCAGCATATGGAACTTCATTCATTCCCTTTTTGCTCATCAGTTGTCATAAGACAATGAATATTGCTAAGAGAAATACCATAACCCATTGACAAGCTACTCTTCTTAGAATCTTCTAATAATCTTGTCAATGTGAACACTTTGACTCAAACCAATTTATCCTTCTAGATCCATCTCTATAGATCTTGATGCCAAGGATGTAAGCGGCTTCACCCATATCTTTCTTTGAGAAACCTTTCCTTGACCAAGACTTAACAGTCTTAAGTGTCGGAACTTGTTTTTCCAATGAGTAAGATATCATTGTAATAAACAATAGAAATAATACCATGCTCCCACTGAATTTCATGCATACACAAGGTTCATCTTCGTACTTGATAAAGTCAAACTCTTTGACCAATTCATCAAAATGAAGATTCCAATTCCTTTAAGCTTGCTTCAACCCATCTCATGGATCTTTGCAACATGCATACTCTATTAGAGTGTCTTGGATCGTCAAACTATTAGGGTTGTGTACTATACACATCCTTAATAATCTTTCCATTTAAAGAAAGTCGTTTGACATCCATTTGTCATATCACATAGTCACAATATGTGATAATGGCAATTGAAAATCTAACAGAGACTTCGACATTGTAAGCTGGCGAAAAAGGTTTCAACATAGTCAATACTATGAATTTGCCTAAATCCCTTTGTTACAATCCTTAGTCATGAAAGTATACACCTTCACATCCATGTCGGTCTTTGAAGACCTACTTGCACCCTTTAGTTTTTACACTTTTAGGTAGCCCAATCAAGTTCCAAACTTGATTGTTAAACATGGATTGTAATTTGGATTCCATGGTTCCTAACCATTTATCCAAATTAGGAGAGGACATCGCTTCTTGATAGCAAGTAGGATCGTCATTCTTAATGACTTCCACTTCATCACTTTCCGCAACGAGAAATCACTATTTCTTGAGTTCGGATCGTAACCTATCCAATCTACGATGGACTTGTGCATCTTGAACCGGTTCCACAACTCCTTTGTGAACTTGGTTCCGTCTCTACTCTTGGATCCATGTCATTTTCAGGTTCTTGAACTCTTTTCAAGATTAATTTTACTCCCACTAGATTCTTTATTGAAAAACTATTTCTCAAGAAACGAATCGTATAGAGCAACAAACATTTTGTTCTCTTTGCGGTTGTAAGATTAATTTCCGAAAATAATCTTTGTCAGATTTGGTGCTAACTTATAAGAGACAAGTCTCTTTACATAAGATTCGCAACCCCAAATCTTCATGAAAGACAAACTAAGTTTTCTTCCATGCCACATCTCATGTGGGGCCTTAGGAACCGATTTAGTAGGGACTCGATTCAGTGTAACCGCATTATTTCTAATGCATATCCTCAAATGGAAATAGGAAATAGGAAAGTCTGATTGACACATCATCGAACGAACCATGTCCTACAAGGTTCAATTCCTCCTTTCAGACACACCATACAATGTGGTGTTCCGGTTGGAGTCAACTTTGAAACGATTTCATAGTTTTGAGATGATTGTCAAACTCTTGGCTCAAATATTCATTACCTCGATCCAATCGAAGTACTTAATAGTTTTGCCAAGTTGTTTTGCACTTCATCTTGAAATGTTCGAAACATCTCAAACGATTCACCTTTGGACTTCATCAGATAGACATAATCATATCTAGATAAGTCTTTAGTGAAATATGATGAAATACCAAAATCCTCCCCTAGCAATGCTGCTTAATAGTTCACATACATCTTATGTATAATGACTAATAAGTCACTAGCCCTCCCACTACTTTAGTGTAGGGTGGTTTGGTCGATAATCCCAATAAATAAGATCCAAAATCCTCAAATGATTCATGGTCATATGAGTCTAAAAGTCCATGTTAATGGAGTTTAGATATATGTTTCTTATTTATTTGACCAAGCCGGCAATGCCATATGAACGCGTTGTTCATATTGTTCGGTTTAGATTTCCCATTTATATTATAGATAACTTCAATGTTATTTTGTTTCTCATCTTCAAGGATATGAAGATTATTTAATGACATATGCATTACAATAAGGCATATTATTAAATAAATATAAAACTTCTTATTGAAAATAAGAAAATTATATCCTTCATCATCCATTTAAGAAACATAAATAATACTCCTACTCAAATCCGAACGTAGTCATACTTGTTCAAAACAAGTACTACTTCACAAGGCAAAGTGACTTCATAAGTCCCTTATGGCTAATGTTGCAACTCTTGCTCCATTCCCATGCTTAGGTTTAATTTACCTTATTTGAGTAGCTTTCTATTCTTTGTTCCTTGCACATTTAAACAAATGTGAGATCCAATCCGGTATCATATACCCAAGAACAAGAAGTCGAAAGGAAAATATCTATCATATAGATACTTGAAGTAGTAGCAATCATATTGCCCTTCTTCACCTTTTAGGCCTTCCTAATAAGCCTTGCAACTTTGCTTCTAATGACCAATCTTATTGCATTGGTAGCAAAGCGCATCCTTTTGAGACAATTTGGGTTTAGCCTCTTCGGCTTTGACAACTTTTGTCCTAGGTTTAGCAACTTTTGCTTTACCTACTTTTCCTTCCTTTGTGAACCCTTTCTTGTGTTAACCATTAACACAATTTGCGGATTGCTCCTTCTTTCATCATATGAATTAAGAGCTTTCACCACAACATATATCTTTTGCCTAGCTTGCACTTGGAACATTTCCTTTTTGCGTTATGCTATAACAAAAAGAATAGTTATCATGTGCTCAAGGTTCTTCATAAGAGCCTTTAACCATGGTGGCAAATTCAAGGCAAGCAATATTGTCAGAATCATCAATATGTTTCTAATGTTGCTTCCTTATTTGCCCTTTGCAACATTTGCAATGGGTTTAGTAGGAACAGATTCGTCAAGAACGTACACATTTGCCTAAGAACAATTCTTGAGCGTACTGATCAAATCAGAATAACTTGTACCGTTCTTTTCGAATTTTGTCCTTCATAAGGACGAATCGCAATTATCATTATGTAATGCTACTTCTACAACAAAATATACAAATTATATGAACACATATCAATATCAACACATTTATCATTTAAGAGCAAATAATGTATTTTACAAATACTCCCACTAAATTATACACCTTCTAATTCTAATAAGCATAATATGCATTTAATGGGCTAAGATCCAACTTTAATTTAATCTCAAGTACGCTATGGCGCACCGCTCAAGATTAAACTAATTAGGTAGAAAACATCAATCATATCGTATATGACTCTTAGGGCTAAGATCCAACTTTAATTTAATCTCAAGTACGCTATGGCGCACCGCTCAAGATTAAACTAATTAGGTAGAAAACATCAATCATATCATATATGACTCTTAGGATCTTTTATGAGATTTATTTAAGACATCATATGTCTAAGCATATTTTAATCTCATCTTATGCCTTGGGTTCAAAACCATTTTGATAACCCAATTAAGTTCATCCATTTTAAACGTATAGGAACCACCATTTCCTCATCTTGCTCGCAAACGGAATAGAATCAAAGCACCTTGCTATGGCAAGCCCACCCAAAACTATCCGAGTGGTCTCAAGTGTTTTAATCATGGATTGGCATAAAGAACTTAAAAGTTAAATGAAGGTTCTTTAAGGTAGATTATAAGCATATCAGCAAAGATAGTCATAATCATGCACCGGGTAAGTTCCCAGGAAGATAGGTGAGCCACAAGGACTTCTTAAGTACCAACTCTTCCTTTGACAGAACTCTCCTAGACATGCATAATTAGAAATCAACTCTGATTAGGCAACATAATCCCTACCTTTTATAAACAATCAGTTTCCTTTTAAATTTCGCGTATTTATGACTTGTTTCCATAAACAATCATAAGATCCAAAATTTACAATGTCTAAATCTAAACATATTAGGAAACTATAATGCAATGTTTCAACTAAACATTTTAGAAAATCACAATTCAATGTTTCAACTAAACATCTAATAAAATTCTTAACACTTAAGAACAAATAATTCATGCATCGCAATAATTATTAAAATCATATTTTAATCAATTAATCATGCATATCAATGAATCAATCTAGCATGGACTTATAAACTCAATTTTATAATATCCAGATTTTCATATACATTGCAATAATTATTAAAATCACATTTTAATCAATTAATCATGTATATCAATGAATCAATCTATCGCGGACTTATAAACTCAATTTTATAACATCCAGATTTTCATATGAACATATCAGATTGTAAACACAATCACAGAATAGCAGAAAAATTGAACAAACTGATTACGCCGGTTTTGGCTTATTATGTCGCGTGACAACATCGGCGGAGGCTTGATATGTCGCGCGACCTAACATGCCGGTTACTGAACTCCACATGGCTCAATATGTCGCGCGACCAAAGTAGCCGGGTTACGGGAATTTCCAGATTCGAACCAATACAGATTACATGTAATTAAATCACGTAAAACATCCTTTTCTGATTTAATTCAGCATAATTCGAAAACGATTTTCACATTGTTTCACATAAACAATTAAAAATTCTATCGCATACAAAAACATGCAATAAGCATATAAACAATTTATATCTTAAATCTAGCATGTTAATTCAAACTTAATCATACGAACGGGGCTCGATACCACTTTGTTGGGTTTTACGGGTCCATGCGCGGCGGAATTAAGCATTAAAAACATAAAACCCAAGAAGCCCTAGGATCCGTTCTATACAATTAATTTAAATTCCTATGAGATAGAATTAAACCAACCTTGAAACGCTTTTCGGTCTTGAGCTATCGAACGATTTTGATTATGTGATATCGAATCACAAACTTCGTTCTTCAACTTGCTTGAACTCTAGGCCTTGATCGATGAACGAGCGAAGACCCTCTTTTGGTATCCACACCTTTGAATGAATCCAAGAACAACTTCTTGATGATTGCTAGATCTAAACCTTGAAGAATATTGAGAGTATTTTGTTGTGAATTTTGATTGAAAATTTCGGCTAGCTTCTAGGTCCGACGTAACCCTTGTATTTATACTACAATAGTAAGAATACTTCTCCTAATCGTATTAGGAGAGAAAGGCTGTCAAAAACGCGTACAGGCCTGATATGTCGCGCGGTATATTAAGCCATTGGCTTAATATGTCGCGCGGTATATATAGCCAGATACAGAAACTCTCAACTATTCTTCCTCCGGTTTAACCAATTCATTCTAGTTGTGTGTGACCCAATAGGATTACATTATGTTGGCAATGAGTTCGATCATATCGAACCTCATAAGACATAAGCGGACTCTAGCAAGCCATTATGTCTACCCAAATAATGTAACGTAAGAGTTCACGTTTCCAATGGTGTACTTCCATTTATCCCTTTGTCTCACGATGTTATATTGAACACAAGTCATGGTCCTGGTCAACTTGTTATTGTTCAATGCTTTCTCGATTCTTGAGTATAATATTAATTCCAATCATATTGGGGTACGGCCATACACTTTCATCATTATCACTCATCGAGGGGCCCAAGCATAACATCTCTCTTCCGAGGGACAAATTCCTTCTTGACTTATCATCCTTCCCATCATGAATCCGATCATGCCAATGATAGTCTTTATAGATATCGTGTTAAGATATCGTTTGACTAAAATCAAACATGACTTTCATCATATGTAAGGTTACGATAATCTTAGGTCTAGGAAATAAATGAAGTAACCGTATGAGATTTAAGTATGACATTTGACCATGACATAAATCTCATGCGGGTCATGTCCAGTCACTTGTTCTCTAACAAGTACCCATAATTTCAATGTGCATCTCTTATGCATATAATCATCACATGATTATCCATTGACAATTATACTAATTATTCTCTTAATAATCAGGGACGGAGATTATTACAATAAATATGCAAACTATATAATAATCAAATAATAAACATAAACGATAAAGATGATACATAACGGTTTTCAGTTAAACATAACTAAAGCCTAGGGCATTACACCAACAAGATAAGTGTTCGGTCTTTTCGTGTTTTGGCCAAAACCTTCAAACCTTCAAAGCCTTCATTCACCCTATTCAGCCGACTTGTTGGGACTCGATCATGGTTTAACCCGGTTGCTACACATCTAGGTTCTTCGCCACGATGTCTGTTTCTCCTTCTACCACCGAGGCCGATATCAACGACGCTAAGGCCCAACTCGTCGAAGCCATGACTAGGTTGGATGAACAAAGTAAGCAAATTGATGAGCAAAATGTCCAAATGGCCGCCCTCATGAAAGAACTCCACGAGTTGAAAGTCAAGAAAGGCAGAAAACAAAAGCAGAAAGTGGAATCCTCCTCCGATGAAGAGGAATCCTACACCAAAGTGAATAGAAAAACCAAGAAGTCAAGCAAGAAAAAGGAAGAATCTGATTCCTCCTCCTCCTCATCCTCCTCCGATGATGAGGAACATACCTCCAAGGGTGCTAAAACCAGGAAAGAAGGCAGTGGTGAAACTACTAAACTTGGTGATCATGTTACTAAGAACTACCTCGAGAAGAAACTTGCGACTCTTGACACTTCCAAAGGGTCATTCGTTCCATTTGATCCCGATGCTCTTCAACAATCCATCACCAAGTTTCCTCGCTTGTACAAGACACCTGATATCGCCAAGTTCAATGGTACTACCTGTCCTCGAGCTCATGTTGAGACCTACACTTGGACTATGCTTCCAATGGGTGTTGATAACACCATCTTGGCCCAATGCTTTCCTCAAACTTTAGAAGGTGCTGCAAGGGATTGGTACATGTCTCTCCCTACGACTACAAGGCTTGATTGGTCGTCCGCATGTTTGGTCTTCCAAAGGCAGTTTGAAGACAACTCCACTTACCGCCCTACTAGGAGGGATCTCGAACAAACCAAACAACATGCCAATGAGTCCTTTGCTGAATTTGCTAGAAGATGGAGACTCAAACTCACTGAAATCGTCGAAAGGCCTACTCTCAAAGAGCAAATCCACATCTTCCTCCAATGCCTCCGTGATGAATTTCAAGAGAAGCTCGCCGGTAATTACTTTCCTAGTTTCAATGAACTCCTCGAGTCCGGAATTAGGGTTGACGACTTCCTCAAAAGTAAAAAGAGGGAAAGTAACTTCCGCTACAACAAACCCGCTACAAGTAAGGATGCTTCAGTCAATGCCATTGCAGTCAACCGCTCCAACACCGGAAAGTATTCTGCCGTCCCTCCTCCCGAAAAGAAAAAGAGGCACTACGACAAAATTGAAGGAATCACTCAAGAAGAACTCTTCGATGTGCTCGTCCAGAATGAAATGATCAAACCAAGGGAAGGTGGTCCTCCTAAGGATATGGGTCCGAACCATGCTCATCACTTATTCTGCAAGTACCACAACTTCACCGGCCACGACACCAACTCCTGCCACCACTTGAAGGACATCTTCCAAGACCTCTTTGACAATGGAGATCTAGAACGTCCCAACGTCATCACCAATCCTCTCCCTCGTACTCTATGAAGAAGATGAAGCTCCAAGAAGAAAAAATTGCACTTACCACTTTGGGGCTACCACTATCCTCTCCCTTTCTCCTTTGATAGGAGTAGATTAGGTTTTAAATTTCCAAGTATGAACTCGAAGAGTCGTTCTGTCTATCTTGTACTTCTCACCCCCTCTAGTTTGTGCCCTCTAAACTATCGAGTCTGTTCTTAAATTTCTCAATTAATCAAAGTAATTTTCTTTTCCTAAACACTTTTCCTAAGGTTGTTCTACCTCACGAATATCATTCAACTCATGCAAAATAATGGACCTTCCATTCCCTAAATCATCGCAAAAATAGAAACTTCTAAGTGACTTTAAGAAGCAAGTTATCATTAGGAGGCTTAAGGGTTAAACATTACCCCTACTGAAAGTTAAAGATCAACAAGCGAAGAAAGCCAAAGGTGCTGCTGTCAACATTCATCCAAAGAAAAGTGGGGCTACTCAATTCAAGGCTTTAAGAGTACCAAAAATAAATAAAAAGCTCGCTAGGACGAAACTCCTCAAATCGTCCTAGGAAAAAATAGAGCATCAAAAAAAAAAAAAAAAAAAAAAAAAAGAGAAAGAAAGAAAGAAAAATCTCTCAAGCCTTCATCGCCCCACAACAAGGATGGAATTTCAACAAAGGCAAGAAGGACTCTTCCACAAAGAAGAGGAGTCAAGAGATACCAACAAAAGAAATGAAGATTACTCAACATCCTCTTACATCAAGTGAAGAAGACTTTCAGTATCAAGAAAAATATTTACCCTTAAGTCATACTAACGATTGGCTTTCTTCTCAAACTTATTTAGGAACTTCTAGATGACACGGTCCATTAAAAGGTAGAATAACTTTTCTAGATCATTGAAGCCAAGTAACGTTTCTTGTCGAGTCTAGGGGCTTCCTCTTAGCCACTCTCATACACACTCTTGAAATCCAAGCATCAAAACTGGGGCTTCCTAACCTTTCCTCCCCCAGTCCATCTCTACTTCAACTCTTCAAAATAACCAAATTTGCATTAGAAGCTTTCCTCTTTGCTTCTCACTCTCATCATTAGAGAATGTACTTTCCCAAAGAATCAATGCTTGGATCACCTTCCAATGAATAGAGTCCGTCTCTCCTAAACTAACTTGAGATCTCATTTCTCTCTCCTCAATAAGATTTTCTCTCTCTGAGTTCTCTTCGAGTTACATACTATTCAAAAAAAATGAAAAAAAAAGACGCAAAAGAGATGCCCGCTAGATTGAAAACCCGAAAGGGCGGTCTAGGCAAAAACCAGGGTGCGCACTAAGAAAAAAAATCCAAGGTCAAAGGGAGAGTATTCTTCAACCATCTTCACCGGACGTCATTCGATCATCTTTAAATCAAACCAACAAGGAGAGTCTTCTTCAATCACCTTCAAATCAAGAGAACAGCTTCACAAAGTCATCTACCACTTGCAAGCAACTTGGGGCTTGAGACACCAAAGGGCCTTGGACATAAAGCCATTACGACAGTCAACAGATGTGTAGTCATTTGCCTTTCTAGAGACACGACTCAAGGAGAAGAAAGAATGAAGATTCTCAACAGACCTAGATGTGTTCACACAAGGATACTCACCGAACGAAATTCTATAACAATACAGCCTTGCTGACTAGCAACAGATTCTGCACAAACCTGATTTGGTCCCAACTTGTCAAACACAAGTTCACTCATACAATTCACCCATATCAAATACAAATCCATACACATGTCCCTACATGTCCATATACCATATATACATACATAAACTCACCACCAAAATGACCGACCGGCCATTTACACGAACAGACATGAGCACCACCACGTAAGTCTAGTTGAACAACTAAAATCTGGAAAATCTATTTGGAATCTTTATGTGTTGACAGGTACAGAAAGGTAAGAATCTTTCGGGTCTATCCGAGATCCGCATGCATATGTCCTTGCATTACAGGGGCCGACAGAACCTCCATCTCAACCGACAACTTCAAGTCCGTGACCTCGTCAACACCAGCAAAGTCTGTAACGGCAGCAAACTTCAAGTCCGTGACCTCGGCAACATCAACAAAGTCTGTGACGGCAGCAAACTTCAAGTCCGTGACCTCGGCGACACCAGCAAAGTCTGTGACGGCAGCAACTTCAAGTCCGTGACCTCAGCGTCAACATCAAAGTCTGTGACGGCAGCAACTTCAAGTCCGTGACCTCGGCAACAACTTCAAAGTCTGTGACGGCAGCAAACTTCAAGTTCGTGACCTCGGCGACAACTTCAAAGTCTGTGACGGCGGCAAACTTCAAAGTCCGTGACCTCGGCAACGACAACAATGTCCGTGACCTCGGCAGCGACAACAAAGTCCGTAACCTCGGAAACAACAAGCTACGTCAGTAACCTCGAACGGCGCACTTCAACAACTTCATCAACAAACTGGGTATCATCAGAATTGGGTCAAGTCCTTGATTCCTCAATACGATCTTACCTTTCTCTCTTTCAAAATTGATTTTCAAAAATGCTTTTCAAAATACCTAAAATAGCCTTTTTAGTGTTTTGGATTCGAACTACGTTTGGTCTGATTCTCTCTTAGAGATACGTAGGCAGCCGTGCGGCACGACCATCCCAATATTCAGAATGATGTCTTTTCTATCGACAACACTTCTTCTTTCATAAGACCTGTCACCGAGGGGCTCTGTAGACACCCCATTCTGAACCAATAATCCATGATTACACTACTCTTCGTCTCTCTTTTATGTTTTGATGAAAGCATATCAGTTTCATCATGTTTCGTTAAGTTTCTAACTAACCTCGTTAGTTTTGGACCTAACTGACTAACGGAATAAACTGAAGAGGAAAAAATAGTCATCAGACTAGTTATCTCGCATGAGATATCATATCTCGCGCGAGATATCCCCTCGACAGGATGTGCAGAAATCACTCTCCTTCTCCGTTTCAACCTCTTTTCTTGATAAACCTTATCAATCCGGTCATCCAATCACATTTGGGTTCTGGAAGCTTCCTTGAGAGTCCTAATCTTGATGACAAAGTAATCCATCCACCTCTTAAACCCCTATAAATACTTGGTGACTTCCACTGTTTCAGAGGTCCAGAATTCCACACAACACACACAATTTGTTGGTTTCTCTCCACGAAAGATTCCTTCAAATCACTCACAAAACTTCCCTAAAATCACCTAAAGTTTGTTTATCAACCTTTTTGATCAACAAACATCAAAGTCCGAATCAAGGATTGAGGCGAAGCTCTGTCCGCCTCAAGATTTAACTCTCATATTGAGTCGAAACTCTGCCCGAATCACTTCTCGACCGAGAAGACATCCTAGAACCACGTTTTAAATCAAATATCCCTAAACACTAGGTAAACTCTTATACTTTTACTCTCTTCTTCTCAATCTCTCTCTATTGGCTTTTAGAGTGGTGTAATCCCATCAAAAGGATTAGCCTAGAGTCCCTTCAATCCATGGAGGCGATCTCGAAGCATACAATCCGACATTCCTAATCAAGAAATTGATTAGGGTTTGCTTGTTTTCTTTAATTATATATATATTGTAAAGATTGAAAACCTCTCTTTTCTTTAGCAAGACCGATCTTTGGATCGGGTGGAATGGATGCTCCTCGACCTACCCATTCCATAACCTAAGCCCCGAACTCAAATCTCTTTTCAAAATAGTTTTCCTATGTTTCCAAACGAATAATATAGGTGGCAACTCAAAAAGATAAAATTCTTTTCTCACAACGCTACACAAATATAAATCCCTAACAATTAGGAAAGAATCCTTGTCAAAAACCAAAACCAAATCTGTGAAGGAAAACGTGTACGGACAGATTTTGGACACTGGCACGACTCATGCCCAAGAGCACGACTCGTGCCCAGTGGCAAAGTGTGTCGCGCTACACAACGAGCCAGTAAACCCGTTTTGCAGATCAAAGGGCACGAATCGTGCCTAAGGGCACGAGTCGTGAGCATGACTCATCCCGTAGGGCACGAGTCGTCCCTTAATGATCGCTCTCTGATACAGTCATCCATTCTCAAGGCACGACTTGGGCCAAAGCAGGACGAGTCGTCCCCTGGCCTAGATTTCACCCTTTTAGCCATTTTCAATCCGTTATTTTGTGTGTGACCCTTTAGGAATTATATTTTATGTTGGTAGTGAGTTGAAACATCAACCTCACACGACATAAGTGACTTCAAGCAAATCATTATGTCCACCCAATTAAATATAACATCAAAGCTTGATTCCTTGATAATTAAGTGTCACAATCCCTTTGTCCATGATGTCAAATTGAACATGAATGTTAGTACCC
Organism: Adenophora triphylla var. japonica; assembly: GCA_022495995.1. Taxonomy (NCBI): domain Eukaryota; kingdom Viridiplantae; phylum Streptophyta; class Magnoliopsida; order Asterales; family Campanulaceae; genus Adenophora; species Adenophora triphylla. Next base: position 702,154 of record JAFEMH010000419.1, read on the forward strand.
CAATTCAACTCGCGATCCAATAAAGGTGCCTTTTACTCAATAAAAGTGTGCTAGGGAGCGTTTTGGTAAATTTCCGATTCATTCCGAGATTTCTGGGAACTTTTATAAGTTTTTCGCTAAGGAAGGACCTACAGGGAATTATTCTGGTTGGACCTTTAAGGAATTACTCAAGGAAGGTCCACATTTTGCCACCTGGCACGTTTCTAGAAGGAAGGCGGTTATACTTGCTTGGTCGTGCGACACAATAAATTAATTCCCAAAGCTGCGTTAAATAGAAGGATTATCCTCATTTGTCAAGGGGGGAACACTCACTGTAAACGCAAAAGGGCCTCTCTCTCTCTCTCTCTAAATGCAAACAACTCCCTTACCATTGCTCGCTCCCCAGATCATCTTCCTCTTCATTCCCCTTCGCCGGCGATGACCTTGCTCCCTCCTTAATCCCATTCACCGGCCAAACCCATCATCATCCTCTATTTCTCAACACCAGAAACCTAACCCAAGCCCCCTCAATCTCCATCACCATCGCAGCCTCGCCAAATAATGACACTCAAGCCCATCACCGAGCTCCCTCTCTCCACCTCATACGGCGACCTCTCCCCTGTTCAAAACCCATTCACCGGAGACCTCACTCAATTCCCTCTCAATCGCCTATCACCGATCGAATCTCTCTCTCAATCGCTACTCCCCCAAAACCAATCGCCATTTTCCCTATTTTTAGAGCCTAAGCCCGCAAACCACCACCAATTTACCAATAATTCCCGGTCATACCTGCTAGCGCCGACCCCTGTTCAGACTCCCTTTAGCGTTACACTCATTCCGGCCTTGAAGCTTCACAGTGAGCTCGAACTCTCATTGTCCCGGAGTTGATTCGAAGACTGTCCATACTGACGTGGTATAGAGAGGGTGGATCTATAAAGGTAACGATTCAATTCCATTTCTCTCTTCTCGTTGTCATGGGTGTTGCCGTATTTGGCATTGTTCTTCATGCTAGAACTGATTAAATTGGTATTGTTATAATCTCATTTTTTGTTCCCAGTATACATTGTGATCTGTATATTTGGACTTTTTATTGATGTTAGTTTGTCTAAACACCAAATAGAGGGTGAATCAATCATATTCATTCTCTCATATGTGTTTATCCAAATCTAGGTGATAATATTGTCTCATTGCAATTATACATTTCCATCTCTGTAATCTTGTTGTTGCTGTTAATTCCATTTTGGTTTATCTGGTTGTTGATATTGGTTTGTTTCTGTAATTAGCCTAGTTGTAAACCTCTGCATATGGCAAAGTATGTCCCGCGACACAACGGCCATTCATGGTCCTATGTCGGGTAACATACTTAGCCAACTGCAGCAGGTCCATTTTCATTTGTAATCCGCTTGCCTCGTTGTAATCGGGACGTGGCCCCCCAAAATAAGTGGCTCACAAGTTGTATCCCTCGCAATTTATCAATAAAGCAAATCATTAATATGCATTTTATATATATTTTGTCTCACACAATTGCACACACTTTTGAATGTTTTGAATGTTGAACATAGAAAGACTCGTCCACGGACGAGGCGTGTTGGGTGAACTCTCGGTTCTTCCCAACACGTAACCTGACCCCTGAACCCATTTTCTCTTTTAAAAGGTTTTCAATGTTTCCTTTAAAACGGCGTGGTGACTCCTATTTTTTTTGGCGAGCGTTCATTCAGTGGCGACTCCGCTGGGGAATATTGAAACTTGTTTTTCAAAAACGGGTCAAACTTTCGTGCTTGTTCAACATTCATTTCATTCATTTGTGTGTGCATTGTTTGTGACATTATATGTGTATAAATGCATGTTATTTGCTTTGTTGGTTGCCTTTTCCTCCGTGTATCTCTTTTGTTTTTGGTGTGCTACCGATTGGTGTTGAGCCGTAGCGATGCTTGGAGGCTGAGGCTGGGGCTGATTACCTGAGGTTCTGGAAATCTGGCCTTTCCTGTCACGCGACAGAAGCTGCCACTTCAATCCTGGGTCGTGCGACAGGAGAGGCCATCCTGTAGAGACTGATTTGTTTGATTTGGTTCATGATTGTGGGCAGTCCCCATGGTCAAAATTCATGATCATTTTGATTATTGTATCTCTGTGGGGTGTGTGTGTGTTATTTTTCCTTTATCACCCCCTTTTCGAAAAAATAAAAAAATAAAAAAATAAAATATAAAATAAAAATAAAAATAAAAAAATCCTTTTTCGCAAATAAAGGAACATAGTCATTCGCACACTATATCACGTAGATCTAGAACCCTCGGGTGCGATTGACTTTATCGCAGACGGTGATGATATTCGCCTACGCTTGAGCGCCTAATGTCAAACCCATCCCCCTAGCGCGTTATAGGTGGCACCACACTTTCAAGCCTACCCAAAAGTTGGTTTTTGACACAACATTTTCAAAATGTACTAAAATGACTTGTTTCAAAAATTTTATAATAGGCTTTCGTACCTATCTCAAAACCTAGCATGTGTGGGCATGTTGCCAATGCAACGTGATTTCACGTATGGACATGTCACTCTCGTGACGTGTCCTAACGAGAGATCATGCCGCATTGTCACCATGCACCGACGAGAGGTCATGCCGGATTTTTTCCTTGAAATTCTTCAAGAATACCCGTCATGCTGCCCAAATTTCTCCAGAAATTGGGATTGCTCGTTCGTCCCATAAATGCTTTGGTTTTATTTAGGTATTATTGCCTATTATTAATTTTTGATCAATACATTTGGTGTATTTTCGAATGATGTGTCCCTAGGTTCCCCCGAGGTCTAGATTGCGTGTATAAAGGCTTATCCTTTCCCAACTGTTCATAGGACTTAAAAGCCACAAATTTCTACTTGAACACTATTAAGATATTGCATGAGTCCATCTCCTTCCGTACTCCTCCCTCTCCCATACCATCTCAAAGTTCTCTATCCTCCGCCTTATACTCGCTCTCTCCTCCACAGCTACGGCAAGTTGGGGTGTGGTCTCATTCCCGGCGCTCATTGGTCTATATTCCCGAGGCGAAAGCAGTTCAAGTATCCGAAAGGTCGTTACCTGATTCAGAATCTCGGAGGTCTGGTGCAGAAATTGTGGTGGCTAGCCAGACTGGAATTTCTCGCCCATCCAATGTTGAAGAAGTCAATCAGTCCTCGTAGGATCTAGAATGTTCCCTTTGTGGACATGAGTCTGTCGAGTCCAAGTTGGACCAGTCTTTTTCTTTCAATGATAAAAATCTTTATTTCTATTCTTGCTAGACTCAAGACGTCACTTGCACACCTGCGTTACACTTAATTGAAATGGTCTTTTTCTAAATGATCGCTTGTGCTGCTCAACCAATAATTTAATTCTTTGAAATGGCTAATGTTTAATCGGAGTGAGAAAATTGACTGACATCCTTCTCAAATTGGGGCTTACCAACTCCCCATCTCACATCTCATATGCTCACATCTCTTTCATCATCCTCATCATCTCGTTGCTCGATGAATTTGCATGAATCTTCCTCAAGTAAGCTTAAGCAAGCAATGAAGACTTAATTTTGTTTAGGTCATCCGGTAGGGATTGCGGTTGAAGCCTTTCACCCTAGGGAAGCCATTACCTCATCCTCACCAAATAATATCCTTTCATTTCAAGATCGGCATGTTTTGGAACCCTGTTTAGCCATCATCTATGCTCCTTGCTGAGAGAAGTCCAAGCAATGCCAAGAAGTTAGCTTCGAGAATCAGCGGTGCAAAATATTCAAGTCATGAAGGAAGGACAGACATAATCCTCAACTCCTCAATGAGGCATTCCAAATTATCAAAAGAAGGATTTTAAATCCTCACGATTCAGCAATAGTCTTTGACTTCTCAAGAGGCTCTCCAATGTTCAAAAGGAGCCCAAATTCTCGAAAGTTCGCAAAAGTTCTCGATAGCTTGGATCTTCTCTCGTCAGTAATCCACCAACCAATCCGAAGCCATCCTCTAGCTTTTAGAGGATATTCCCCTTACCATTACCCTTGCCTTTGGCCAAAGTCCAAATTTGACCTCTCATTCTTAGAGGCAATCAATCTTCCTCGCCGTAGATTTCCCAAACACATCCCTGCAAGCCAACCTCTCATCTTTAGAGGTTCAGTCAGTAAAAATCCTAGCTGACCTCTCGTCTCAAGAGGTCATCCATTTCCCAAGTTACCCGATGGCCGATTGAAGCCCTGAAACCCAGCTACAGTCCCTACCGGATAGTAATTTCATTCTAATATCTTCGAGATCTAAATCAAATTAATGCTTCATTGCTTGCTTAAGTTGGAATCTAATCTGTCTCAATTCAAAATCATCAATCTAAGATTTTGCAAATTCAATCCATTCATTTGGCACTTCATGTGAGCATATTTCATTTCTCTTCCGCAAACACTTCTCGTGGATGCCCCACTTGGGTTTCGCATCCGTGTCTTTCATGGACACTCTAAGGGGACATATTCTTCAATTATCCAATCCTCAAGAAAAAATCCTTAATGGTTCTCAAAATCTCGAAATTTCACATTCCTTCTCTCTTCAATCGGGAAAAGCCCGAACTACGGCGACCTGAGCTCATCCCAAGGAGGGGAACGTAGGTAACCGTGATTGGTCCGGTCGAAATCACAAACAAATCTCAGAAAATCCAGTCTCAGCAAGGGCCGTCCCTATACACAGATCCTTCATTACATCTTTCCAAATTTGATCCCGATATCAGTCGGTTTTCTCCTCAGGATTAATCAAAATATTTGTTCATATCAAATTTAGTGTTTGAATAACCCAAACATCAATAAAGGGTTTTAAGCAGCCTTGTGGTCATCACGAATAAGACAAGTTTTCAAATGTCTCGACAAATCTTCTCTTTCTACATCATAGGAAGATAGAGCTAAACACTGTCTTTCTGTCAGCAGGGGCTTCCATACACTTTTCCACACCTTGTTGTGCTTATACTCTCTCAAAAGAGTCAAACCCCAAAGCGAGTGTGTTAAATAAAATTGGGATTCATTTCCCTCTTTTCGAAAGATGTGCCCCTGCACGTATATATTTCCGAGTCTATGACTGATTGACTAAGGTCTGAAAAGATGGGTGCCTCCTTGGCCGCATGATGATTCTGCCTATAATGGGACTGCATTGGATCTCTTCAAGTTGGGGCTTTGCTATGCTGTCCTCTCAAGCTCTCCTTACCAGATTCCCTCCGGGTTTGCTTTGCATTATCAACTGGGGCTTTGCCTAGTCATCTCTTCAAAGCTAGGGCATCCTATGCACTTTCTCTGCTGCTTGCTGCCTCAGGCGCGCGATACACCTTGTCCTTATCAGCAACAATCAACCTGCTGCCATCTGCACTCTCAGGGTACACTCCGACTTGCCTAGCTGCGCCATATCATCCATCATTCATGGGAGAGGGTTCGACCCATACATCATCATATACACAGTCATCCCATCATAGCATAATTGCTACATACAGATCAGCTTCATCAAGCCATACAAAATCCTAATTCCATTTTCATCCCCAGCCGAGATGGACTCGTGCAATGAATTTAATAATGCATAAGCAAAATTTCAAATCAAGTGAATAAAATGCAAAGTGCCTAGCAGTGTTGTGTTTTCCCCTCACAGGGTACAATAATCAAATGATCATAATCTGATCGTGAGGACTGCTCCTCAAATCACAATCTGTACAAGGATTTCAAATCCTGCAGGTGGCATATTCTGCCTTTATCATCTTCATAGGTCTCGTCATCTTCAGACTCATCAACATTGTTTGAAAAAGCCCTAGCTGCCTCAGTCTCCAAGCAACGCTCGTCAAGCTCATCAGCCTCGTTGGCAAATCATCATCAAAAGTCCATCTTGCAACATCAAATCATCAGCAAGGTCCGTCTTGCAATGAAAGATCATCAACAATGTTAATCTCGCAACCTCAAATCATCAGCAGGGTCTGGCTTGCAACGGTAAATCATCAGCAAAGTCCGTCTTGCAACGATAATATCAACAGTAAAGTTCGTGTTCTACTCGGTAAATGCTTCCAAAGCCAGCCAATCACTTCAAGTGATCTTCGTGTGCACAACCCTTGCAGGTAAGCACAGCACAGGTATGAAAGTATATCATATTTCAACTGCAAATTATCTTGTCTTATATTTACTTTCTCGGAAAAGTCATTATAGTCTTGAAGTTCATCTTGCGATACTTTTGAGTTAATCTCGATCCTCTTTAGGCTTGTTCCTATACCTTTAAGGCTTGTTCCTATGTCTCTTTAGGCTTGTTCCTATACCTCTTAAGGCTTGTTCCTATACCTCTTAAGGCTTGTTCCTATACCTCTCTAGGCTTGTTCCTATACCCCTTTAGGCTTGTTCCTATACTTTTTTAGGCTCGTTCCTATATTTTCGAACTACGATTTGGCTTGATTCCCTTTTAGGGATACGTAGGAATCCTTTCTCCAAAGGTCCAGCCATCCGATCTCGTCAATCATTCATCAACCATCTGCCATATCATCAGCTGCTCGTTAGGCTTGGGATCCTTCTTATCGATAACCTCACTTCTTCCATAAGTGACATTGCCGAGGGGCTCTGTGAGTACCCCAATTAAACTCGCGATCCAATAAAGGTGCCTTTTATTCAATAAAAGTGCGCTAGGGAGCGTTTTAGTAAATTTTCGGTTCATTTCGAGATTTCAGGGAACTTTTATAAGTTTTTCGCTAAGGAAGGACCTACATGGAATTATTCTGGTTGGACCTTTAAGGAATTACTCAAAGAAGGGTCCAGATTTCGCCACCTGACACGTTTCTAGAAGGAAGGCGGTTATACTTGCTTGGTCGTGCGACACAATAAATTAATTCCCAAAGCTGCGTTAAATAGAAGGATTATCCTCATTTGTCAAGGGGGGAACACTCACTGTAAACGCAAAAGGGCCTCTCTCTCTCTCTCTACTCTCTCTCTAAATGCAAACAACTCCCTCACCATTGCTCGCTCCCCAGATCATCTTCCTCACTATTCCCCTTCGCCGGCAACGACCTTGCTCCCTCCTTAAGCCTATTCACCGGCCAAACCCATCATCATCCATCACCGTCGCAGCCTCGCCAAACAATGCCACTCAAGCCCATCACCGAGCTCCCTCTCTCCACCTCGTACGGCGACCTCTCCCCTGTTCAAAACCCATTCACCGAAGACCTCACTCAATTTCCTCTCAATCGCCCTTCACCGATCGAATCTCTCTCTCAATCGCTACTCCCCCAAAACCAATCGCCATTTTCACTGTTTTCAGAGCCTAAGCCCACAAACCACCACCAATTTACCAATAATTCCCGGTCATACCTGCTAGCGCCGACCCCTTTTCAGACTCCCTTTAGTGTTACGCTCATTCCGGCCTTGAAGCTTCACAGTGAGCTCGAATTCTCATCGTCTCGGAGCTGATTCGAAGACTCTCCATACCGACGTGGTATAGAGAGGGTGGATCTACAAAGGTAACGATTCAATTCCATTTCTCTCTCTTCTCGTTGTCATGGGTGTTGCCATATTTGGCATTGTTCTTCATGCTAGAACTGATTAAATTGGTATTGTTATAATCTCATTTTTTGTTCCCAGTATACACTGTGATCTGTATATTTGAACTTTGGATTGATGTTAGTTTGTCTAAACACCAAATAGAAGGTGAATCAATCATATTCATTCTCTCATATGTGTTTATCCATATCTAGGTGATAATATTTTCTCGTTGCAATTATACGTTTCCATCTCTGCAATCTTGTTGTTGCTGTTAATTCCATTTTGGTTAACCTTGTTGATGATATTGGTTTGTTTCTGTAATTAGCCTAGTTGTAAACCTCTGCATATGGCATAGTATGTCCCATAACACAACTGGCCATTCACGGTCCTGTGTCGGGCGACATACTTAGCCAACTGCAGCAGGTCCATTTTCATTTGTAATCCGCTTGCCTCGTTGTAATCAAGACGTGGCCCCCCAAAATAAGTGGCTCACAAGTTGTATCCCTCGCAGTTTATCAATAAAGCAAAGCATTATTATGCATTTTATACATATTTTGTCTCACACAATTGCACACACTTTTGAATGTTTTAAATGTTGAACATAGAAAGACTCGTCAACGGATGAGGCGTGTTGGGTGAACTCTTGGTTCTTCCCAACACGTAACCTGACCCCCGAACCCATTTTCTCTTTTAAAAGGTTTTCAATGTTTCCTTTAAAACGGCATGGCGACTCCTATTTTTTTCGGCGAGCGTTCATTCAATGAGTCATGGTCTATGTCAACTCACATGTTCAATGCTTTCTCGATTTCGAATATGTTGATAATCCAAATACATTTGATCTCTGTCATATCACTTGAGTGTGGCCACACATTTCATCAACATCATTCATCGAGGGACCCAAGCAAACATCTCTCTCAACGAGAGGGACAAATCCCATCTTGGCTTATCATTCTTCCCTACAAGAATCCAATCATGCTAACATAGCCCTTATTGCTATCCGATTAAAGATAGTGTTAAACTATATCAAACACGATCTTCATCATGTGGAAGACGATGATAATCTCAGGTACAAAGGATTCAATAACACGAATATCATGAGATTTATTCATGACAACAGACCATGTCATAAATCTCATAAGTAAGTCATGTCCAATACTTGTTCTCTAGAAAGTATCCATAAGTGTAATGTGCATCTCCATGCATATAAACATCTCCATGATTATCCATTACCAACTTATACTAATTGTAGTTTTCTCGAAGCTTCTTGCTCATATCTCTCATCAAATGGCCCTATTCGATAATGTCTATCTAGCAAACCCCCTAACCGATGGGAGTGTCCATTCCGATACATGATTAATTGAATCATCCAAAATTTGGAGCTTGAAGTCCATACGTTGTTAAATCGAAATCATAAATTACAATCTTTGATAATTTTTTCATCATCCAATTGTTCTTGTTCGCGAATGGGTCCATTCGATGATTTCAAATCAAAACAGCAAGCAATGAAACCAAAGAAACTGGCGTACCATTAGAGAAGAAGATTCGGGTAAGATATGGACTTCCTCGGGAAGAAAAAAAAATCGATCTACTATTTGGTCTTTTGTCCTCAATTCCGTGACTCCTCGAGAATTGGCTGACGAATAGATCAAATAGTATTCCGTATATAATAGAAAAACAAACCATTTTCTAGAATGATAGACTCTTTCACTGATATTAGTAAATGTGATTCGAACCACTCTTTTTCTAGCCATACCAGCATTTTGGATAGCGGTTAGCATTTAAGAAAGATTCATCTAGTTCTTTCTTATCCTACTCTCTTATCGATTAGTCTTATTGTAGTGTATAAAAATTGACTTTCTAATAAAGCTAGAGGCTTACTATAAATACGAACCAGAATAGAAGAGCTTGCCCCACCCATGAGAAATCCGATCGTATGGTAAGAAAGACTCATCTAGTTATTTCTTGTATGAGATGAGATCCTTCCGACCGAGTAGGCTGTTTATACTTTTTCTAGAAGATGAAAATAATTCTTCTACTGCATTCCTAGTCATAGTCTGTAGCTTGTGAAGAAGACTATTTGACTTGACCCCGTCTTTCTTTATTTTTTATCTAACTCGGCAAATCTTGGTTTTCGTTTTCCTTGTGATGGGCCTGGATGAGGGGGGACGTGTCAAGTCTCGGCTTGGGACCATGTCTTCTTAGGACTATTCTGGATGTACAAACTCGGGTGATCATAATATTTTTTGAGTTTCGAGACGATTCTCGGGCCCACTTCCCTAAATAAAGACTCCAAACGCGGCTTCAATTTAAAATCTTCCCCATACGTTCCCTCAGCGATTGCATTCATTTTTCCCAGTAGCTCCTGGAACAATTCGGGGAAGGTAGATATATCGCCAGTAGATATATCGCCAGACGTAATTTCCACGCATTGAAGTCTCACTAGTACAACGGGAAAAGTGTCTAGAACTTCCCCCCACAAGACCTACCCCCCAACCGAGCGTGGCTAGGTGGGGCAGTAAAATTAAGAAATCAAGAATAAAAAAGAAAGTTCGAATAACGAGGGAATCACTCGATTCCCGGGATAAGTGATTTAGAAGACCTGCGGCTTGATAGTCTCTCTCAAGACTTTCAAAAAAGTTCGAATCAAAAAAGAAATCAAGAATGAAAAAGAAAGTTCGAATAACGAGGGAATCACTCGATTCCCGGGATAACATTCTATCTATTTCTTTTATATATATTTCTATAGATAAAGTGAAAGGATCCGGTGTATAGAGAAGACGGAATCGTTGATGAACAGAATCAAGAATCATTCTTATTTCGACACAAGAAAGGGGTTTCGAAAATTCCTTTTCTTGTGTCGAGGACTCGGACGACGAAGAATCCCTACTAGAATTATTTGTTATCGAATATGTAAGGTCTATGAATCATCTCATAATAGCTTCGCATTTGTTATGGATTGGCCCTTTTATGACAGATATTGGCGCACAGACCCCCTTCTTCTATATTTTTCGAGAAAGAGAATTGATTCATTCTTGATTCTTTTTTGATTCGAACTTTCTTGAAAGTCTTGAGAGAGACTATCGAGCCGCAGGTCTTCTAAATCACTCCAGAATTAGCCGGGGATATATATATATATAGCTCGGATATATAATTATTGGAATAATTGTTGGAGACTCAAATTAGATCTAATCAATTTACTAAATTACTTTTGAATGAATTACTCCTAAAGGTTCACATCAAACTAGTACTAGTTGATGAGAGTTCCTTCGGAAACAAAAAGACTAAAGTCATATCTGAGGGATTCCTTGGTTCGGGCCGATAAAGCACTGGCACTCGATCCTTATCAAACTGACTTTCAATAAAGTTTGAATCAAAAAAGAAATCAAGAATGAAAAAGAAAGTTCGAATCTTTATTTTCTTACTTGGTATGTTCTAGTTAATCTAATTAGTGAAATTTTTGACTGGGCGAACGGCTAGTTTTCGAATCCGCGATATTCATCATAGTCACTATGGCGGAAGCTTTACAAAATTATTATGAGGCTATGCGACTAGAAATTGATCCCTATGATCGAAGTTGATCTATTAACAACAAGTAGATTTACGCTCGGAGCTTGGTAGTTTCCATCGCCTGTCCAGGGTTGAGCCCTGGGATTTGACGGCGGACTTAAAAAGCCACCTACAGACGCTTTACGCCCAATCATTCCGGATTTTATGGTTCATATTCCGGATTGAGTTCATCCCCCTAAAGACGCCCTAGGTACAATATTGACGATCTCACAAAGATTCCATTTAGGTAAATTTTCATTTACTGATCTGATCTTTTATGGAATCGATTTGCTCAAGACATTTCCTTATCGATTCGAGTCATTTCCTCTATGAGCTTCTGGAACAATCCCTGGAAGATCGCTAAATCGCCAGACCTAGTTTCAAGGAGGTGTTTAAAGCGCACAACCAACATGTTTCTGGCTTCTATCTTCAAGTTTCACTCAGTCAGACGTAGCTCCCTTCTTTTTGGGTGTGAAGCGGTGTCAAACCTAAATACCCAGGAATCGAGTGATTCCCTCGTTATTCGAACTTTCTTTTTCATTCTTGATTTCTTTTTTGATTCGAAATTTCTTGAAAGTCTTTAGAGAGACTATCGAGCCGCAGGTCTTCTAAATCACTCCATGAAATTCATTTTTCAAAACGAATTTGCAGTCAGGTTAAGGGTTCGAGTTGGAGACAAATTTGACAAAAAGAACTTACCTAAGTTTCGATTTTTGCAAACTCAAAATGGGGAATTGAACTCTATGAGATCGAATCTACCGTTGTTCCACAGTAGCTCAGTGGTAGAGTGGTCGGCTGTTAACCGATTGGTCGTAGGTTCGAATCCTACTCGATAGTCTCTCTCAAGACTTTCAAGAAAGTTCGAATCAAAAAAGAAATCAAGAATGAAAAAGAAAGTTCGAATAACGAGAAACTCGAAAGCACCAGTTATCGTAGGCATGGCCCGATCTAGCCTATTCTTCGAAAGAAGTGCCTCCTCACAAAGGGGATCGCAGTGACCAGGCCCGGGCGACTAATCTTTAAATGTTATCAATCGATGTATAGCACTTAAATAGGCCGGATTCCTCCAATACCGGAATCCTCTTATTAAAGGAATTCACTTCTGTAATAGAGTAGACCTACTGCAGAGGAAATTAAATGAAGTACTCCCGATACAAATTATGGAAAAGAGTCTAGAACTTCCCCCCCAGGACCTACCCCCAACCGAGCGTGGCTAGGTGGGGCACTAAAATTAATCCTTGTTCATACATAGGCTTCTCGGGTACGAAATGGGCCACTTTAGATGGATATCTGACCGAAACTCACCGAAGTTCGGCACAAAAGGAAATCATTCTCTAGAGCATTCCCTTTTTGCCGGAAGGTCAAGGAAGTTGGTGACCTGAAAAAAAAAGAATTGAATTTAGAATTTTTTCTGGAGATATCCATTTTCCTGGAAAGACAGATTTTGCCCGTGTGATACACGTTCCTTCTAGTTCTCCAAGCAAAGACACTCTCCCCCCGGCCCCCCACTACTTAATCGGCAGTGGGTATAGGACTTATTATATTGGTTGTTTTAATTCAAAGTGAGAGTGAAAAGGTGCAGGTTCTTATGCGTTCCTCACCCGTCCGCCACTGGAAACACCACTTCCCGTCCGACTTCCATGTGTTAAGTATGCCGTCAGCGTTCATCCTGAGCCAGGATCGAACTCTCCATGAGATTCATAGTTGCGCCATATATGGCTACCACCATTATCTCTAGAAAGATCTCAGGTGTGAATCTCCCAAGCAATCTATCTGTCTATGTAGCTAGATGTATCATCCAGACATGATACATATTGTCAAAAAAATTCAATCAAAATGAAGTAGAAGAACCCAGATTCCAAACGAATAAATTCAAACTTGAAAAGTCTCTTTCTCCTTCAAGAAGAATCAGTGAGAAATACCATAAGACCCACAATTGTATTCGCGAGCTCATTTTTTCAATTAAGTCAATAAAAAAAGGAGGGGAGGGGTAGTCATTCCTATAGAACTTTCTAGTTTTCTCTATTAGGTTTCTACATGAGTTTTACGGACCCACTGGTCCAGAAGCTTCTCAAGCTCAAGCATTTACTTTTTTAGACCGAAAAGACCAGTTATCGTAGGCATGTTTCCAATCGAACCCGACTATCCCAGGAAGCAAAAATAAATGGCTTACAATTTTTCGAGATAGACCCCATCTATTTTCTAGATGGGCAAAGAGTTTTTTAGACAAAGTATCTAAAACAGTCAAACGTTGACAGTGGCCAAGGCAACGAGTTTTTCATTCAACCCGGAAGGTTAGATCCCTTCCGTCCCGAGGATATCCGTCCATTCTATTGAAATATTGAATCAAACAAAATGGGGCGTAGCCGAGTGGTAAGGCGACGGGTTTTGGGCCCGGAAGTCGAAGGTTCGATCCCTTTCGTCCCAAGGATATCCTTCATTCATTAAATAAAGTGAAAGGCTCCGGTGTATAGAGAAGACCTCACCGTTTAAGAAGTAACCTTGGTGTGAATAGTTTATCGGTCTGGGCATGGATCTTATCTACCGGGAACCTTCTAATAGGCAGTGAACGGAACAAAAATTTCACTAATTAGATTAACTAGAACATACCAAGTAAGAAAATAAAGAGGTACCCATAGAAAGGATCGAATCCACTCTTTCTTTTGAATTTCTATTTCTTAGTTGACTACCGAGTTACTCTCAAAAAGGGAATTAGTAGCAGGTTATCAAACCGAATATTCGGGTATCAAATTTGGTTTCTTTTACGTTGCTTCGTATCTAAATCTACTAGTTTCTTCATTAACTTCGATCTTTTTCAACAAAATCATCGCGCAGTAAATCCACAAAGCCCAAAGAACATTTTTCTTTAGTTAAATTCTGAAATGTTCAAATCTTGCTCTAGAATCTGGTTGGATTTTGTAGTCCAAACAATCCCGTAGCGAATACTGGTAATAATATCAGCAAAAGAACGTTCTCCTGTGCTTCCAGACAAGCCGAGGTGGAAAATTCTTGTCTTGTTTTCCACAACATTTTTTCTTCTATCTATTCTATCTATACAATTGCTCTGTCTAGTTCGTCTTTTTAGTCTGATTTTTATTTTGAATAACATTCTGAATTCTTCTTCGCCTGGCTAAACTTGAAATAAATATCCAGTCTACCTTTTCTGAAGTCATAAAAAAGAGGGGAATGAATAATAAAAGGGCCAATCCAACAAATGGAAAGTGTTCAATTGGAAGATGAAAACGTGCGGAAATGGCTGCAATGACTTCGAAATAATTGAACGAGGAGCCGTATGAGGTGAAAATCTCATGTACGGTTCGAGGGATCATCTATAAAGCGAATCGTTTTGAGTACAGGCGCCTTTTGACGCATACGGTTCCAAAATTTTACGTGTGTGGCTTGTTGTAATTGATCCTATTGATAGTACATAGAATGGGTCTGTCTCTTCTATTACGAAGATCGCCTGGTCGTGAAGCTTATCCAGGGGATTTTTTTATTTGCATTCACGAATTTTGGAAAGAGCTGCTAAATTAAGTTCTCATTTAGGTGAAGGAAGTATGACCGCACCTGGACAGAAAGACCCTATGAAGCTTCACTCAGTGGGGGAACAATATGTAATCCTAAAGATGCTCCAGAATCTTTTCGATTGCTCGTTCGAGAACTACACTCTTTGTCTTTGGACCTGAATCATTTTCTTGTATTTGGTCTGGCGATGTAGCGACCTTCCAGGGATTGTTCCAGAAGCTCATCGAGGAAATGACTTGAATCGATAAGGAAATGTCTGGAGCAAACGGTAAATTAAAGCGGACAAATATTTGAATCTTTACTCGGGTTAGCAGGGGGTTTACTAGACAGAAATTATCGAATAGGGCCATTTGATGAGAGATATGAGCAAGAAGCTTCGAAAAAACTAGTGCTTTCTGAATTATATGAGGCCGGTAAGCAAACTTTTTTCTCAATTCAGCCATTTCGGCAAATATTCCAGGTCTTCATTCGTCGTAACACTCATAATGATCAACTTTAACACTACTAGAAAACCATCAATTACCAACGGACAAGAAGCAACGACCAATGTCGTCCCTAATTAGGGACGACTTTTATCAATTTAGGGACGACAATGTCGTTGGTAATAACAAATTTATTTAGGGACGACTTTGTCGTTGCTAATTATGATTGGTCGTTGCTAAAAAAGGTGGGAAAAGAAAATTCAAATTAGGGACGACATTTTCGTCCCTAATTTTATGGGAATTTTTGTTGTCTTTTAGGGACGACATTGTCGTCCCTAATTCACAATGGTCGTTGCTAATATTTTCTCAATTTTATATAATATTAGATCATTATTAGTTATTAAAGTAATCATATACTTATATAATATTTATTTATTTATAAATATTAAAATAAATATTTATTAATTACTAAAATGATCATTTTTATATTATACTAAATTAAATAATTATTAATTATGAAACTAATCTTTATTTATATAACATATAAATTTATATTTATATAATATTAAATTAAATATCAAAATAATCATTTATATTTATTATACACGAATAAATCAAATAATTATTAATTATTAAACTAATAATATATTTATATAATATTAATTACTTATTTTTATAATATAATATAATATTAATTAAAAAATTATTAGTTCTTAAATTAAAAAATTATATATATAACAATATATTTTTGATTTATATATTAACTTTAATAATTATTTAGTAACTTATATAAGAATAAATCAAATAATTATTAATTATTGAACTAATCATATATATTTAGTTATATAATTTAGGGTTTAGAATATATGTGTATATATATACGAGTGCATGCGTTTATGATCATTTAGGAGTTTGGAGTATGGGGTTTGAGGTATATATTTGGATACCGGGTTTAGTATATGAGGGAATAAGAAATTTAGACATTAGATTTTGGATTTAGGGTATTTGGTATATGATTTAGTGGTGTTGATAGGTGATAGTAGTGATAGTAGTAGTAGTTGTGGTAGTAGTAGTAGTGGTGGTGGTGGTGGTAATAGTAGTGGTAGTAGGGGTAGTAGGGATAGTAGTAGTGGTGATGGTGGTAGCAGTAGTAGTAGTGGTGGTGGTAGTAGTTGTAGTAGTTGTGATAGTGGTTGTAGTAGTAGTAGTAGTGGTGGTGGTAATAGCAGTGGTAGTAGTCGTGATAGTGGTAGTAGTTGTGATAGTGGTAGTAGTAGTAGCGGTGGTAATGGTGGTGGTGGTGACAATAGTATTAGTAGTGGTGGTGGTGACAGTGGTGGTAATAGCGGTGGTAGTAGTGGTGATGGAGGTAGTAGTTGTGATAGTGATAGTGGTATTAGTAAAATATTCTATTCAAAATAATTTTTATTTTTTATTATGATTAATAATATTATTATAATAATATTATTTGATAATAATTTTTTGATAAGTATTATTTTCTTATTTTTATATCAAGGATAAAATAATTTAACTAAAATTTGATGCAAATCAAATTAAATTATGTGAAGTGAGGTGGCATTATTCTATTGGACATCAAACTTTCACATGGATTATGGGTAAAATTGAATCGGGACCATTCAGTACATTAAATCCAATGGTCTACGCACTTTCTCTCTCTCATTCTCCTCAACCTACCTAATTAAACCTACACCACAAAATGCCCTCTCTCTCCCTCATTTTAGATCTGAATCTCCTCTCTCTCTCTCTCAGCCTTCCTTCCACTCTCCCTCTCTCATCCTACATTCCCGTCGCCGCCCCCAGCCTCTACTAACTTCCCGTCGATGCCCCACCACCACAATAACTCTTCTCGCCGCCTCAACCACTACCCCTTCTCACCGCCCTTACCCCACCACGACTTCAACAACATCGCCGCTGCCTCACACCACTACCCCTTCTCACCGCCGTTAACCCACCATGACTCCAACAATAATGCCGCCGCCACATTCTCACCTTTCGCCATTGTTTATACTTCTCAGCACCACAGTCTCTTTTTTTCACTCTCCTTCTATTTCTCTTTCTGTTTCTCTTTCTCTGTCTTTTTATTGACGGAGTTTTGAAGGTGGTGTGTTGTGGTGATGGGCGGGGCTGCTGCAGTGATGGCGGGGCTGTGGCGGTGTGTGTGCAATGAACCACAACTTCTCACAAAGAAAAAGGAGTATGGATTGTAGTCCTCACACTACTACCCCTTTTCATCGCTGCTGTGTTGAAGGCGGTGATGGGTGGCGCTTATGGACGCTTATGAACTGGAAGTTAATGGTGTTTCAATGGTGTATATATATTAAAACTTAATTCAATTCTTAATTAAAGATTAAAAATAAGCACCCAAATTTTCTAATTCCTATTAATTAATTTTATTATCAAAATTTTAAAATAAATTTTCATAAATAATTCATAATCAGAATAATTATGTAATTAAAATATATTTATTATTTATATTTTCAATTTATGAAAATATTTTTTTTTAATCAGAAGGCAACATTAAGGACGACATTGTCGTTGGTGAATTCTAAAATTAAGGACGACTTTGTTGTCTGTGAATTTGGTCCATGTGAAAAGCGACGACCAACTCAGCGACGACATTTCACGATTAGGGACGACTTTGTCGTCCTTAATTAGCGACGACCAAGCGTGGTCCGTTTCAGCGACGAGGAAAAACTGACGACCAAAGTCGTCCTTAATGTTTAATTTAGGGACGACTTTAGCTATTTAAGGACGGATTTGGCCGTTGGTAATCCTACTTTTTCTAGTAGTGTAAGAAGATCCCATTGTATTCCGGAAGCTCGTAGCATTGGTCCCGACAAACCCTCTGTGGGAGAACGAAATCAAAATTGATTCCTAGAGAACATCTAGAAACAAGACGATTGAATTCGAAATATCGACAAATTCAACTCAAGTTCTTTCTTTGGCCTCATTTTCGATTAGAAGGTAATCCTGAAGATGCTCCAGAATCTTTTTGATTGCTCGTTCGAGAACTACGCTCTTTGGCTTTGGACCTGAATCATTTTCTTATATCTGAGAAAAAATTCCAATTTCTATTGGAAACATTCCTCTAATGAATTCTCTGGGAACTTCTATAGTAAATGGTTTTGAAAAATGAATTTCATTGATTGATTTAGAAGACCTGCAGCTGGAGAGTCTCTCTCAAGACTTTAATAAATTAATACTTTCAAATTTAGAATCAAAATGAAAGTTCCCTCGGGAATCACTCGATTCCCGGGATAACTTTCTATCTATTTCTTTTCTATAGATTTGAATATTATTCTCGTCAGACTTAGACCTAACGAAGAACCTTACCAGGGCTTGACATGCCGTGAATCTTCTTGAAAGAGAGGGGTGCCTTCGGGAACGCGGACACAGGTGGTGTAAATCTTGCTCTAGAATCTGGTTGGATTTTGTAGTCCAAACCAAGTCTCCATATTATGCCTTAAAGAGGATTCGAACCTCCACGCTCTTGAGCACGAGATTTTGAGTCTCGCGTGTCTACCATTTCACCACCAAGGCATCTTGAAAGTGAATTGTAGTCCATGAATTCGTGTCTATCTTCTTTCATATTCTCTAGAAAGATCCTATTTGAGCCAATCAAAAACGATTTTATCATTTATGTATCTCCTCTTCATCTACTTCTTCTTCTTGATCTACTTCTTCTTTATCTACTTCTTCTTCTTGATCTACGTCGTGATTCGAACTTTCTTTTTCATTCTTGATTTCTTTTTTGAATCGAACTTTCTTTTTCATTCTTGATTTCTTTTTTTATTCGAAAATAGAATCGAATGTTTTATTTTTTTTAGATACTTTGTCTAAAAAACTCTTTACCCATCTAGAAAATAGATGGGGTCTACCTCGAAAAACCGAGATGGCTAATCGTGTGTCAGGGGCCGTCTTCTAGAGGGATCATCTAGAAAGCGAGTCATTTTGAATGTATTGAAACAAAAAGCTGACATAGATGGATAAGAATCTACAACGCACTAGAACGCTCTTGTTGACGATCCTTTACTTTTTCAGCATCTAGAGTTCCTCTGGTGTACCAGTTATCGTGACCATGGTAAACACTGGGTAGCCAAGTGCGGAGCGGATAACTGCTGAAAGCATCTAAGTAGTAAGCCCACCCCAAGATGAATGCTTGTGCGCTTTAAACACCTCCTTGAAACTAGGTCTGGCGATGTAGCGACCTTCTAAGGATTGTTCCAGAAAAAACGAACTTTCTGTCGAGAAATCCATGAATCTAGAAATTCATTTCGGACAATTGAACCTTCTCGAATTGTTCACAACAACTAGGGATGCAGTTCAATATAATAAACATGTAAACATATTATGAACAAAATAAACATGCTCTATAATAAATGATAATGATGATATATAATGGTTCAAGTTTAAACATAACTATAGCCTAGGGCACTACACCAACAATCTCCCACTTGCTCTAGGCTCCATCTATGTATCGTATACCTATGGACCTCACATGACCATCATGCTTTGCTTGTGCTAGGTTCTTTGTAAGCAGATCCCCAATGTTATCATCGGTTGATACTTTGCATCGGATGCCGCTATATATTCGGCCTCAGTAGTAGAATCGGCAATAGTACTCTGCTTGGAAATCTTCCAACATATCGCACCTCTGTTAAGCATAAACACAAATCCCGACTGCGATCGGAAATCATCTTTGTCGGTTTGGAAGCTAGCATTTGTGTAACCTCTTACAACAAGATCTTTTTCCATCCCTCCAAATACCAAGAACGCATCCTTAGTCCTTCTTAAGTACTTAAGGATCGTATTGACTGCCATCCAATGGTTCTCAACAGGATCAGATTGGTATCGACTCGTCATGCTCAAAGCATACGAGACGTCGGGTCTAGTACAAATCATGGCGTACATGATAGATCCAATAGCGGAAGCGTATGGAACTTCATTCATCCTCTTTCGCTCATCAGTTATCTTAGGACACTGCGTCTTGCTAAGAGTAACACCGTGACCCATTGGTAAGTTGTCTCTCTTAGAATTTTCTATTTTGAATCTTCTAAGAACCTTGTCAATGTAGGTACTTTGACTCAAACCAATTATCCTCTTAAATCTATCTCTATAGATCTTGATACCAAGGATGTAAGCGGCTTCGCCCATATCTTTCATTGAGAAACATTTCCCTAACCAAGACTTGACAATCTGAAGCGCAGGAATGTCATTTCCAATGAGTAAGATATCATCGACATATAATAACAGAAATAATACTACGCTCCCACTGAATTTCATGTATACACAAGGTTCATCTTCGTTCTTGACAAAACCAAACTCTTTGATTTTCTCGTCAAAACGAAGATTCCAACTCCTAGAATCTTGCTTCAATCCATAAATGGATCTCTGCAACTTGTACACCTTCTTAGAATTTCTTGGATCGACAAAACCTTCGGGTTGTGTCATATACACATCCTCAAGCAGTTTTCCATTAAGGAAAGCGGTTTTGACTTCCATTTGCTGTATCTCATAGTCATGATACGCAGCTATGGCAATCAAAATTCTAACAGACTTAAGCATGGCAACAGGTGAGAAGGTTTCATCATAGTCTACACCATGAGTTTGCCTATATCCCTTTGATACAAGCCTAGCCTTGTAAGTATTCACCTTCCCATCCATGTCAGTCTTCTTCTTGATGACCCACTTGCACTCTATGGTTTTTACAGCTTCGGGTGGCTCAATCAAGTTCCAAACTTGATTATCCGACATGGATTGCAATTTGGATTTCATGGCTTCTGACCATTTATCCAAATCGGGATCGGACATCGCCTCTTGATAGGAAGTGGGTTCGTCATTCTCAATGACTTCCACTTCATTACTTTCTGACACAAGAAACCCATATCTCTCGAGTGCGGATCGTAACCTATCCGATCTACGATGGACTTGTGGATCTTGAACCAGTTCCACAACTTCTTGTGGACATGGTTCAGTCTGTACTATCGGTTCCATGTTATTTTCGGGTTCTTGAATTTCTTCAAGATCAATTTTACTCCCACTTGATACTTTATTGAGAAACTGTTTCTCAAGAAAAGTACCATATTGTGCAACAAACACTTTGTTCTCAACGCGGTTGTAAAAGTAATACCCTCTGGTTTCCTTAGGGTAACCAACAAAAATAACCTTGTCTGATTTAGGTGCTAACTTATCAGAGAAAAGTCTCTTCACATAAGCTTCGCAACCCTAAATCTTCATGAAAGACAAACTAGGTTTTCTTTCATGCCACATCTCATGTGGGATCTTAGGAGCCGATTTAGTAGGGACTATGTTCAGTGTGAAAGCATCAGTCTCTAATGCATGTCCCCAAAATGATATAGGAAAGTCAATTTGACACATCATCGAACGAACCATGTCCCACAAGGTTCAATTCCTCCTTTCATACACACCATACAATGTGGTGTTCCGGGTGGAGTCAATTCTGAAACGATTTCATAGTTTTGAGATGATTGTCAAACTCTTGGCTCAAATACTCACCACCCCGATCGGATCGAAGTCCTTTAATTATTTTGCCAAGTTGATTTTGTACTTCATTTTGAAATGTTCTAAACATCTAAAAAGATTCACTTTTGGACTTCATCAGAGATAGACATAGCCATATCTAGATAAGTCATCGGTGAATGTAATGAAATACCAAAATCTTCCCCTAGCAATGCTGCTCATTGGTCTGCGTACATCAGTATGTATTAAGCCCAATAAGTCACTAGCCCTTTCACTACTCTTAGTGTAAGGTGGTTTGGTCATTTTGCCCAATAAACAAGATTCATATATCTCATATGATTCATAATCATTTGAGTATAACATTCCATCTTTGTGGAGTTTAGATATACGTTTCTTATTTATATGACCAAGCCGGCAATGCCATATGAACGTGTTGTTCACATCATTCGATTTAGATTTCTCACTTATATTATAGATATCTTCAATATTATTTTGTTTCTTAACATCAAGGATATGAAGACCATTAAATGACATATGCAATACAATAAGGCATATCATTAAATAAATATAAAACTTCTTATTCTCAATAAGAAAATTATATCCTTCATCATCCACATAAGAAACGGAAATAATACTCCTACTCAAATCCGGAACGTAGTAACACTTGTTCAAAACTAGTACTAGTCCACTAGGTAAAGTGGCTTCATAAGTCCCTACGGCTAATGCAACAACTCTTGCTCCATTCCCACGCATAGGTTTAATTCACCTTCTTTGAGTAGCTTTCTACTCTTTATTCCTTGCACATTTAAACAAATGTGGGATCCATATCCGGTATCATATACCCAAGAACAAGAAGTAGAAAGGAAAATATCTATCATGTAGATACTTGAAGT
Organism: Adenophora triphylla var. japonica; assembly: GCA_022495995.1. Taxonomy (NCBI): domain Eukaryota; kingdom Viridiplantae; phylum Streptophyta; class Magnoliopsida; order Asterales; family Campanulaceae; genus Adenophora; species Adenophora triphylla. The sequence continues at coordinate 724,504 of JAFEMH010000419.1, forward strand.
AGTTGCAATCATATTGCCCTCCTTCACCTTTTAGGCCTTCCTTATAAGCCTTGCAACTTTGCTTCCAATGATCAATCTCATTGCTATGGTAGCAAAGTGCATCCTTTTGAGACACTTTGGGTTTAGCCTCTTCGGCTTTGGCAACTTTTGCCCTAGGTTTAGCAACCTTCGCTTTACCTTCTTTATCTTTCCTCTTAAACCCCTTTCTTGTGTTAACCATTAACACAACATACCTCTCTTGTCCTTCATAAGGACGGATCACAGTAACAAGTATTAATCATAGTTTAATGCTATTTCCATAATAAGATATACATACAATATGAACACATATAAGTATCAATGTATTTACCATCTAAGAGCAAATAATGTATTTCACAAATACTCCCACTAAATTATACACCTTCTAATACAAGCATGTATCATATAATTATGATGGGCTAAGATCCATATTTCACTTGATTTTGGTTTAACTGAGTCAATGCCCGAAATCAAGCTATTTAGGTAGATAACATCAATCATATCACTATATGACTCTTAGATCTTTTATGAGATTTCCTTAGATATTTCAATACCGTCATTTGCCTTGAAGGCCTTTTCCTTCTCATCATTTTATCAAAAAAAGAGTAACGTTATAATGCCCGATTCAAAAATCAAAGTTTGTTATTGAAACTCCTTTTTCAACTCCTTCTCAAACTCCTCTTAAAAATCAAAGTTTGCCATGTAAAACTCCTTTCAAAATCAAAGTTTGTCATTCAAACTCAAATTCAATTTTGTCATTCTAACTCATTTTCAAAAGTAACACAAACACACGCACACGCACGATTTTCTAGAAAGGTAGAAAGACTCGTCAATACGAGACGTTTCGGGTGATCTCAATATACTTTTCCCGAAACGTAACGTGACCTCCGAACCTAACAATCTCTGTTCAAACAGCTTTTTTCTAAGATTTGGCTCCAAATCAAAATGACCTCCTTTTCAAAAACAGCTTTTTACTAAGTTTTGGCTCCTAATTAAAATGACCTCCTTTTCAAACAGCCCTTTTCAAAGTTTTGGCTTATAATACAAAAACGGCGTGGCGAATCTCTTTTCCGTTAAATCAAAAACCAGCTCGCACCCCTCGCGATCCGGGTAATTTCACTGACGGATAGGGAGTTCATCAATTGTTTTCAAAATGGGGCGTCCTCTCCCAACCTAGACTACGAGCTCCAAGTTAGGAGGGAGACTATGATGCAAGAGTTGTTCGAAAGTGAATATGATGTGGCCGTAGCTGAAGAAAGAAAAGAAAAAAAGAAAGATAAGGGCTCGAAGCAGTCTGAAGCCAGAGAGTCTAATAAAGGGGATCAGGCAAAGCACAATGACAACAACAACAAGGGGAAAAATAGAATGAGGGGGACCGAGAGAGTCCCTGAGAGTTTCACCCCCTTAACTGTAAGTTGGACTGAAATTATGAATACAGTCGACCTAGGCCCACCAGCTCCAATGAACCCCCAAAACAAATTCAGAAGGGACAACGACAAATATTGTGAGTTCCATAATGGCTTCGGCCATACTATAGAGGAATGAATGAGCTTGAAATGGATCATCCAGAAGTGGGTCGATAGTGGAAGGCTGGACAGGTTTGTGAAAGGAGCTCGACCTACTGGAGGCGAGCAAGCTGCAGGAGGCCTACATCGACGATATAGTCATAAAAACAAAGGACGTACGTCATGTGGCTGACCTAAGGGAAACGTTCGCCAATCTGCAAGCGAACGACATGAAGTTGAACCCTAGCAAGTGTGCATTTGGAGTGGCAACTCGAATGTTTTTGGGTTTCATGGTGTCGCAAAGGGGCATTAAAGCCATCCATGAAAAAATCAAAGATTTGATTGAGATGCAGGAGTCGACCTGCATTAAGGATGTACAACGACTAAACCGTAGAGTTACAGCTCTAGGTCACTTTATAGCAAAGTCAGCAGAGAGGCTCTCCCCTTCTTCAAAAGATTGAGGGGGACAAAAAAATTTGAGTGGACAACCGAATGTTCATCATCGTTCCAGCAACTCAAAGAGTACCAAGCCTCTCTGCCTTTGCTGAGTAGCCCGGTCATGGGAGAAAGCTTGTTTGTATATCTGTCTGTCGGGGATCGAGTTGTGGCTGCAGTATTGGTCAGAGAAGAAGGTGGGGTTCAGAATCCCATTTATTATGTAAGCAAGGCATTGTCCGACGTCGAAGGAAGTTATTACATTGAAGAAAAGGTGGCCTATGCCTTGGTGGTAGCGGCCAAAAAATTGCGAGCATATTTCTCAGCTCACCCTATCATCGTGCTGAAAAATGAACCCCTAAGGAAGATTTTGCACAAGACGGAAAGTTCTGGTCGATTACTCAACTGGTCCATTAAATTGACAGAGTTCAACATTGAGTACCGACCTCAAAAGGCCTTGAAAGCTCAACCTTTGTCTGAATTCTTGGTCGAGCTTATGTTCACCAAGGAAGAAAGCAAAGAGATTACCCCAAAGGAAAGTTTGAAGGGGAAGGAACCAGCGAGCCAACCCATAATAAGTTTGCCCGAAGATTGCTGGAAGGTCTACTCAGATGGATTTGCTACCAAAACCGTTAGTGGGGATGTGATAGTTTTGATCGGGCCTGAGACGGGCAAATTTTTTGAGGAAGCTTTGAGATTCAAATTCTAGGCCTCCAATAACCAGGCAGAGTATGAGGCCCTGATCGCCGCCATTGAGTATGCAAAATGTTTTGGGGCAACCAAAGTCATTACATACTGTGACTCTCAGTTGATCGTCAATGAAGTCAAAAGAGAATATGAGGTACTCAATCCCGTTCTAGTCAAATATTGTGACCTAGTGAAAAGGTTGGTCCAGGACTTGGAATTCTGGGAGATTCAAAGAGTAGGCCGTGAAGATAACGAGTTGGCCAACCTATTATCCATGTTGGACACATCAGACGAGTAGCATGAAGAGCCAATCTCCTACTTAAAGCATCCAACATACGAAAGAGTGCAGGTTCTATGCTCGGTTGACAACTCTAAGTGCTGGATCGATGAGATAAGGGCCTATATAGAAACGAGCGATCTACCTACTGATGAGCAGAAAGCTAGAAAGATCAAGAAGAAGTCCCCAAGGTTTCTCATACACAGGGATGCATTGTTCAGAAGGTCTTTTACAAAACCATTATTAAGAAGTGTTCACCCTGAGGAAGTCACTCAGCTTCTACACGAAGTCCATTATGGAGTATGTGGTGGGGACTCGAGGGACAAAACTTTGGCTGACAAACTTCTTACTTTGGGTTACTATTGGCCTCACCTAAGAGAGGATGCTCGTGAGTTTGTTCAGCAATGTGACAAGAGCCAGAGATTTGCCGATCTACCAAGACTGCCTACAACCGAACAAACTCCTGTGGTCGCTACCTGGCTGTTCGACATGTGGGGGGTAGATTTGATTGGACCCTTCCCACCCGCCCGTGGAAACTGTAAGTATGTAATCGTAGCCATTGACTACTTCACTAAGTGGATCGAAGCTAAACCCCTAGCCAGGATCACCGAAGAAAATGCCATCAATTTCATCCACGACTACATTTGGTGTCATTTTGGGGTGCCCCGTGCAATAGTACCAGACAATGGGCTGCAGTTTTCCACAGCATTTGAAGAAGAAATGAACAGATTGGGAGTCCATCATTGGAAGTCGTCAGTCACCTATCCTCAAGGTAACAGACAAGTAAAAGCAGCGAACAAACTAGTTTTGTCAACACTAAAAACAGGTTTAGTTGGTCGAGCTGGCAGCTGGTTGGACGAACTTCCCATCGCTCTTTGGGCAGTCCGCACAACCACCCAGGGGCCTACAGGAGAAACCCCATTTGCCTTTACTTTTGGGTCAGAGACCATGGCTCCTGCCGAACTACGAGTTCCTACAACTAGGGTGGTCTTCTTTGATCAGGATCAGAATGATGCCAACAGGTTGCTCGACCTAGACCAACTGGAAGAGAAACGAACTATAGCTCAGCTCAGAATGGTAAACTATAAACAGAAAACCAAGGGCTACCACGACAAGAAAGTCAAGAAAAGTTCATTCAGTGTGGGGGATTACGTGCTGATAAAGGTAGAGGTAACTCGAAATAAAGCTGAGCAGAACAAGTTATCCCCTAATTGGGATGGTCCTTACGTCGTCACTCGAATTATCAAATAAGGAAACTATATGATTGGTCATCCAGGGGGTGACGAGCTGAAACATCCATGGTATGCAAGCCATCTAATTAAGTATTACTTTTGAGCAATTTCTTGATGTAATCGTTCTACTTCTTCAGTAAAATGGAATGTTCTCTATTAACGAGTTGTATTACTTATATGCTTTATTCAATTTAGGTCCGACTCTTAATCGAACTCAATGCTATTATTAAACAGATTTGACTGATGTCCTAGGTCAAACTCGTTCTTAAACAGGTTCGACTGAAGAATTAAGTCAATCTCATTCTTTAACAGATTCGACTGAAGTCCTAAGTCGACCTCGTTCTTAAACAGGTTCGACTGAAGATCAATGTCAATCTCGTTCTTTAACAGATTTGACTGAAGTCCTAGGTCGACCTCGTTCTTAAACAGGCCCGACTGAAGATCAATGTCAATCTCGTTCCTTTAACAGATTCGACTGAAGTCCTAGGTCGACCTCGTTCTTAAACATGTCCGACTAAATATCAATGTCAATCTCGTTCCTTAAACAGATTCGACTGAAGTCCTAAGTTGACCTCGTTCTTAAAAAGGTCTGACCTAAGACTTAGGTCAATCTCATTCTTAAACAAGCTCGACCCAAGCCTTGGTCAGCTTCATTGATCAACTAACTATTCTAACCAAGACTTTGGTCGATCTTCTACTTAATTTAGTTCGACGAACAATTACAAGTATGAATCAAAGCAAAATGGTTCAGAAAGGTCAACTATATTAATGAGCAAGTCCCCCAAAGCGGCCTAGAACTTGAGCAAATAAAAGCTACGAATGTATATGTTAAACTACCTCCCAAAATGGGCCAAGGCAGTGATTACAAAAACAAAAGAATATTTGGAGCTTGTTCATTACAAATATGAGTACAAAAATGAAAAATCAAACATCTTGATCATTAATGACTGGGTCTTGCTGCTCCTGCTCTTGATCGGATTGGGGTGGCACTTGTTGGTCGACCATATCGAATATTTGATCCTGAGTGACCTCCACATCCTCAACTTCCTCCATCTAATTTGTCTCTTTTTACGCGTCCTACGCTATTTCTGATCCGATTAAAACTTTCAAAATGTAGACAAAATGCTAACTACAGGTCTCAAAGTAATCGTCTCTCTATCACCTTTCTCCTTCGAGAAAGTGATTTAGGGTTAAAACGGAGATCTTGACCCGTTTTTACTTATTATGTCATTTACCGTCCGAACCGTTTGGTTCGTCGATCGTCATTTTCATCGTCCGAACCATTAGGTTCGTTGATCGTTATTTACCGTCCGGATCATTTGATCTGTTGATATTGTCATTTACATATCTCTCTTTACAGTCTGAACCATTAGGTTCGTTGATTGCATCTTTTACCATCCGGGTCGTTCGATCCGTTGATACTGTCAATTCAATACTGTCATTACCGTTCAAACCGTTCGGTTTGTTGATCGTATTTACTTTAAATGTCCGAGTCACAAATTGACTTGTCGATCGTCATTTCAATACCGTCATTTTCCTTGAAGGCCTTTTCCTTCTCATCATTTTATCAAAAAAAGGGTAACGTTATAATGCCCGATTCAAAAATCAAAGTTTGTCATTAAACTCCTTTTCCAACTCCTTCTCAAACTCCTCTTAAAAATCAAAGTTTGCCATGTAAAACTCCTATTCAAAATCAAAATTTGTCATTCAAACTCAAATTCAAGTTTGTCATTCAAACTCATTTTCAAAAGTAATACGAACACACACACAAGCACGATTTTCTAGAAAGGTAGAAAGACTCGTCAATATGAGACATTTCAGGTGATCTCAATATGCTCTTCCCGAAACGTAACGTGACCTCCGAACCTAACAATCTCTGTTCAAACATCTTTTATCTAAGATTTGGCTCCTAATCAAAACGACCTCCTTTTCAAAATAGCTTTTTCCTAAGTTTTGGCTCCTAATCAAAATGACCTCCTTTTCAAATAGCCCTTTTCAAAGTTTTGGCTTATAATACAAAATGGTGTGGCAACTATCTTTTCCGTGAAATAAAAAACCAGCTCGTACCCCTCGCGATCCCGGTAATTTCACTGATGGATAGGGAGGTCATCAATTGTTTTCGAAATGGGGTGTCCTCTCCCGACATGGACTACGAGCTCCAAGTTAGGAGGGCGACTATGAGGCAAGAGTTGTTCGTAAGGGCCTATGATGTGGCCGTAGCTGAAGAAAGATAAGGGCTCAAAGCATTCTAAAGCAAGAGAGTCTAATAAAGGGGGTCAGGCAAAGCACAATGACAACAACAACAACAAGGGGAAAAATAGAACGAAGGCGACCGAGAGAGTTATTGAGAGTTTCACCCCCTTAATTGTAAGTCGGACTGAAATTATGAATACAGTTGGCCTGGGCCCACCCGCTCCAATGAACCCCCAAAATAAATTCAGAAGGGACAACGGCAAGTATTGTGAGTTCCATAAAGGCTCCGGCCATACTGTTGAGGAATGCATGAGCTTGAAATGGATCATCCAGAAGTGGGTAGACAGTGGAAGGTTGGACAAGTTTGTGAAAGGAGCTCGACCTACTGGAGGTGAGCAAGCTGCAGGAGGTATACCAAAACCTAGGTAGCCTAGGTTGACTTTGGGAGTGATTGCCGAGGAAACAAGCAACAATGCCCTTAAAAGCAAAAAAATTCAGTTGAACAAGGTTCCCTATGTGCCTCACAGGAGTTATGTTAAAGAGGAGGTAATCAGCTTTTATCCCTACAAATTGTCAGCTAACATGACTGCAAGGGAACAGATTTTGGTGATTCCAGGGTTGATCGACGAGTGCACATCCAGTAGGATTTTGGTCGACACAGGGGCCTGCAAAGATATCCTTTACTACAAAACCTTCATCGAGATGGGCCTAGCATATGCGAGGTTGTCACCTTATTCAGGTCGACTCGAAGGCTTCGCTAATCACATGGTGGATTCTAAGGGCCAGATCGTGCTAGAGGTGGATATCGGACAACCCATTGAGGACAGTTGCAAAGGTAACATTTATTGTCATAGATGTTGTTAGTGATTATCATGCTATTCTAGGTATATCAGGACAGGCCTCGATGGGGATGGTAGCCTCAATACCTCACCAACGAGTCAATTTTCCCCACCTTAGCTAGAGTGGGGTGCGTTCTAGGTGCAGCCCGGGCATATCTAGATCATGTCCTGCGATCAAACAAGAAGAGGGAGCTAGAAATTGATACTCCAGAAGAAAGTTGGAAGCTCTCCAGATCAGTCACCACAACTTCCAGGCTATCTACAATCACTTGTGTAGATGAGGCGACCTATCCCTCACATGACCATGTCATGACTGAGCCGACACGTCCCTCTCAAAACTCTATGGTCGAAACAGATACAGTTATGGTCGATCAAGTCATCATAGGCAACCTAACCCTCCAGATCAACCACAACTCGGGGGGCCACCAGTGGGGAAATTGCAGCTAAGTTGGATGATATGATCATCGAAGAAGCTACACACTTGGAGGCTAAAGAGAAAAGAAGGGTGAGAGAGATCATCATTGAAAATCTACAATTGAGAGATGACCCGGAGATAGAACCAGTCAACGAGCTGGAAAAAATAGTTGTAAGCCCTTCCTACCCCGAGCAACTTATCAGAATAGGAAGACAGCTGACATCTGAAGAAAGGACAGAAATAGTTGAGCTGCTGAAAGAAAGCACGGATGTCTTTCCTTGGCGAGTAGAAGACGTGAGGGGGATAAAGGAGGAAGTCGTTGTGCACCGTTTGGGGGTCAACCCCACCATCAAATTCAAAGAGCAGAAGCTGCGAATTTTTGCTCGTGACAAAGAAGGGCCATCAAGCTAGAGGTAAACAAACTTCTTAGTGCAGGTATCATTAAGGAAGATTCCTATACTACCTTGCTAGCCAATGTGGTAATGGTCAAAAAATCAAATGGCAAGTGGAGGATGTGCGTCGACTTCACTTACCTGAACGTAGCCTGCCCCAAAGATAGCTACCCTCTACCAAGGATTGATAAGTTGGTCGACTCCATAGACGGACATGCCCCATTGAGTTTCCTCTATGCTTACTCATGTTACCACCAGATCAAGATGCATGAGGATGAAATAGAGAAGACTGCCTTCCAAGCTGCTGGAGGTACTTATTGTTACATAATGATGCCCTTCGGGCAGAAGAATGCAGGGGCGACCTATTAGAGGATGGTCAATAAGGTCTTTGCATGTCAGATTGGCCAAAACATGGAGGCATACATCAACGATATGGTCATAAAAATAAAGGTCGGACGTCATTTGGCCGACCTAAGGGAAACGTTTACCAATCTGCGAGCGAACGACATGAAGTTGAACCCTATCAAGTGCGTGTTTGGAGTGGCAACTGAAATGTTTTTGGGTTTCATGGTGTCGCAAAGGGGCATTGAAGCCAACCCTGAAAAAATCAAAGCTTTGATTGAGATGCAGGAGCCGACCTGCATTAAGGAGGTACAATGACTAAAATGTAGAGTTGCAGCTCTAGGTCGCTTTATAGCAAAGTCAGCAGAGAGGTCTCTTCCCTTCTTCAAAACATTGAGGGAGACGAAAAATTTTGAGTGGACAACCGAATGTTCATCATCGTTCCAGCAACTCAAAGAGTACCTAGCCTCTCCGCCTTTGCTGAGTAGCCCGGTCATGGGAGAAAGCTTGTTTGTATATCTGTCTATCGGGGATCGAGCTGTGGCTATAGTGTTGGTCAGAGAAGAAGGTGGGGTTCAGAATCCCATTTATTATGTAAGCAAGGCATTGTCCGACATCGAAGGAAGATATTACAATGCAGAAAAGGTGGCCTATGCCTTGGTGGTAGCGGCCAAAAAATTGCGAGATTATTTCTCAGCTCACCCTATCATCGTGCTGAAAAATGCACCCCTAAGTAATATTTTGCATAAGCCGGAAAGTTCAGGTCAATTGCTCAACTGGTCCATTGAAATGACAGAGTTCGACATTGAGTACCGACCTCAAAAGGCCTTGAAAGCTCAATCTTTGGCTGACTTCTTAGTCGAGCTTACGTTTATCAAGGAAGAAAGCAAAGATATTACCCCAAAGGAAAGTTTGAAGGGGAAGGAAGCGGCGAGCCAACCCATAATAAGTTTGCCCGAAGATTGCTGGAAGGTCTACTCAGATGGATCTGCTACAAAAACCATTAGTGGGGTTGTGATAGTTTTGATCGAGCCTGAGACGGGTAATTTTTTGAGGAAGCTTTGAGATTCAAGTTCTAGGCCTCCAACAACCAGGCAGAGTATGAGGTCCTGATCTCCGCCATTGAGTATGCAAAAGTTTTGGGGCAGCCAAAGTCATTGCATACTGTGACTCTCAGTTGATCGTCAACCAAGTCAAAGGAGAATATGAGGTACTCAATCCCGTTCTAGTCAAATACTGCGACCTAGTGAAAAGGTTGGTCCGGGACTTGGAATTCTGGGAGATTCAAAGAGTAGGACGTGAAGATAACGAGTTGACCGACCTATTATCCAAGCTAGCCACATCAGACGAGCACCATGAAGAGCCAATCTCCTACTTAGAGCATCCAACATACGAAAGAGTGCAGGTTCCATTCTCGGTTAACAACTCTAAGTGCTGGATCGATGAGATAAGGGCGTATATAGAAACGGGCGACCTACCTACTGACAAGCAGAAAGCTAGAACGGTCAGGAAGAAGTCCCCAAGGTTTGTCATATATAGGGATGCATTGTTCAGAAGGTCATTTACAAAACCATTATTAAGATGTGTTCTGTCTGAGGAAGTCACTCAACTTCTACACGAAGTCCATTGAGGAGTATATGGTAGACACCTGGGGGCCAAAAATTTGGCCGAAAAACTTCGTACTTTGGGTTACTATTGGCCCACCTAAGAGAGGATGCTCATGAGTTTTTTCATCAATGTGACAAGTGCCATAGATTTGCCGATCTACGAAGACTACCTACAACCGAACAAACTCCTGTGGTCGCTACCTGGTTGTTCGACATGTAGGGGGGTATATTTGATTGGACCCTTCCCACCTGCTCGTGAAAACTGTAAGTATGTGATCGTAGCCATTAATTACATCGAAGATTAACCCCTAGCCAGGATAACCAAAGAAAATACCATCAATCTCATCCACGACTACATTTGGTGTCATTTTGGGGTGCCCCGTGCAATTGTATCAAATAATGGGCTGCAGTTTTCCACAGCATTTGAAGCAGATATGAACAGATTAGAAGTCCATCATTGGAAGTCGTCAGTCGCCTATCCTCATGGTAACAACCAAGTAAAAACAGAGAACAAACTAGTTTTGTCAGCACTAAAAACAGGTTTAGTTGGTCGAGCTAGCAGCTGGTTGGACGAACTTCCCATCGCTCTTTGGGCAATCTGCATAACCACCCGGGGCCCTACAGGAGAAACCCCATTTGCCCTTACTTTTGGGTCGGAGACCATGGCTCCTGCCGAGCTACGAGTTCCTACAACTAGAGTAGTGTTCTTTGATCAGGATCAGAACGACACCAACATGTTGCTCGACCTAGACCAACTAGAAGAGAAACGGACTACAGCTCAGCTCAGAATGGTAAACTATAAACAGAAAACCAAGGGCTACCAAGACAAGAAAGTCAAGAAAAGGTCGTTCAGTGTGGGGGATTACGTGCTGATAAAGATAGAGGTAACTGGAAAGAAAGTCGAGCAGCACAAGTTATCCCCTAATTTGGAATGTCCTTACGTCATCACTCGAATTATCAAATAAGGAACCTATATGATTGGTCATCCAGGGGGTGACGAGCTGAAACATCCATGGCATGCTAGCCATCTAATTAAGTATTACTTTTGAGCAATTTCTTGATGTAATCATTCTACTTCTTCAATAAAATGGAATGTTCTCTATTAAAGAGTTGTATTACTTCTATGCTTTATTCAATTCAGGTCCGACTCTTAGTTGATCTCGATGCTATTATTAAACAGATTCGACTGATGTCCTAGGTCGAACTCGTTCTTAAACAGGTCTGACTGAAGACTTAAGCCAATCTCATTCTTTAACAGATTCGTCTGAAGTCCTAAGTCGACCTCATTCTTAAACAGGTCCAACTGAAGATCAATGTCAATCTCGTTATTTAACAGATTCGACTAAAGTCCTAGGTCGACCTCGTTCTTAAATAGGTCCGACTGAAGATCAATGTCAATCTCATTCCTTTAACAGATTCGACTGAAGTCCTAGTTCGACCTCGTTCTTAAACATGTCCGACTAAAGATTAATGTCAATCTCATTCCTTAAATAGATTAGACTGAAGTCCTAAGTTGACCTCGTTCTTAAAAAGGTCCAACCTAAGACATAGGTCAATCTCGTTCATAAACAATCTCGACTCAAGCCTTGGTCAGCTTCGTTGATCAACCAACTGTTCTAACCAAGACTTTGGCCGATCGTCTACTTAATTTAGTTCGACATACAATTACAAGTATGAATCAAAGCAAAATGGTTCAGAAAGGTCAACTATATTAATGAGCAAGTACCTCAAAGCGGGCTAGAACTTGAGCAAATAAAAGCTACGAATGTATATGTTAAACTACCTCCCAAAATGGGCCAAGGCAGTGATTACAAAAAAAAAAGAATATTTAGCTTGTTCATTACAAATATGAGTACAAAAATGAAAAATCAAACATCTTGATCGTTAATGACTAGGTCCTGCTGATGCTACTCTTGATCAGATTGAGGTGGCAATTGTTGGTCGACCATATCGAATATTTGATCCTGAGTGACGTCCTCATCCTCGACTTCCTCCATCTCGTCGGCCTCCTCAAGATCCTGAAGTATTGTATTAAAGTTTACCTGCTCAATGGGAAGAGCGACCCAAGGCTTAGCCCCATCATCTTCATCCTCCTAGGCGATGGAGGCCAAGTTGTTTGCGTTGTAAGGCCCAAGGGGATGACTGCGGTGGGCTACTGCATCATATTGGTCCTCAGAGGCCCATTTGGCCAACTGATCAAGTGAGAGGTCGATGGAGGGGTCTACAATAATGCGGCAGGCCATATGACGTTGCCCAACATCATAAAAGGATTGAGCTCGACTTTGTATGACGTTGAATCACTCATCACTATTTTATAAGAATCCACCCCCGCCCTACCTGCAGCCTCCTCAGCAACCTCCACAGTGGCCTTCACCCTGGCCTAGTCCTCTTCCTCCCACTTTCTCGAGCTGCCCGGCGGTCCATTCAGCTTGATCAGAAAATCGTTCCTGGAACATCTTTGTCACCGTCTCCAGCTCCAGCTCAATCTTAATCTTCTCTTTCTCTAGATTAGCAGCAGTCATCTCTTCCCTCAACATAGTCAGCTCTTCCCTTGCAACCCCGAGCTCGAACAACGCCTCGTTTCTAGCCTTCACGGTATCATCGTGGACAAGCTTCATAGAGTTATAGGCAGAGTCAGAATCCACTAGCTTTTCCCTCAGATCAGTGACCTAGCTGGATTTCCGAGCATACTGAGTAGTGGCGATCCTCTCTTGCTCAACCGCAGCCCTCAAGCTACTCTTACCCAGCTCGTTAAGAGTGAGAGACTAGACAAACACAAAATAGAAGGGTCAAATCGACAAATGATCAAAATTAAAAGAGATCCAGAAATCAGGTGATCAAATAAAGGGTAAAAAGAAGAGAAGAATTACCTTGCTATGAAGAAGGTTGGACCTCTCTATATATTCTTAAGAGGTGAGCCCCTTCTCAGTAAGACGAGCCAGCAGATTGGGATCTACAGCCTACCTCACGATAACCTGGCCAAATCCCAACTCGGGATATTGGAGGCTTGAGTTATCAATTGAAGTGATAAGAGGGACCTCACTGAGCCTGGCCACTTCAGCCTGCACAAATTCCGAGCTAGTAGTAGGAGGGGTTCGAAGGGGAGGTTGATAGGAAATTGACGCCTTGTGAGTAGCAGCTCCCTCAGGTCCTAGGTCAAACCTCAATCTCTTCCTTATCTTGGTGAGGGGAAGGGTGTCATCCTCTTCATCTTCGAGGTTGACATAATCGATATCAGCAGTAGATTGGGGAGCTGCCCCAAGTGTTGGTGTAGTGCCCTAGGATATAGTTATGTTTAACTTGAACCGTTATGTATCATCTTTATCATGTATTATAGAGCATGTTTATTTTGTTCATTATATGTTTGCATGTTTATTATATTGAACTGCGTCCCTAGTTGTTTTGAACAACTAGTATAAGTTGGTAATGGATAATCATGGAGATGATTATATGCATGGAGATGCACATTACACTTATGGGTACTTGCTAGAGAACGAGTACTGGACTTTACCTACTTATAAGATTTATGACATGGTCTGTTGTCATGATTAAATCTCATGATAGTCGTGTTATTGAATCCATTGTACCTGAGATTATCATCATCTTCCACATGACGAAGATCGTGTTTGTTATAGTCTAACACTATCTTTAATCGGATAGAAATAAGGGCTATGTTAGCATGATTGGACTCATGTAGGGAAGAATGATAAGTCAAGATGGGATTTGTCCATCTTATGAAGAGATATGTTTGCTTGGGCCCCTCGATGAATGATGTTGATGAAATGTGTGGCCACACTCAAGTGACTTGATAGAGATCAAACGCATTTGGATTATTAACATATTCAGAATCGAGAAAGCATTGAACAAGATGAGTTGACCTAGACCATGACTCATGTTCAATTGGACATCGTGGACAAAGGGATTGTGACATTTGATCTATCGATAAATCAAGCTTTGATGTTATATTAATTGGGTGGACATAATGATTTGCTAGAAGTCACTTATGTCTTGTGAGGTCGATGTTTCGACTCACTACCAACATAATATAATTCCTTGTGCGTCACACACAAAGAACGAATTTGATTCGAGCTGAAATCTGGAAATTTTGGGAATGACACGACTTGTGCCCTTGGGCACGACTCGTGACAGGAGCAGTGGAACAACTGCGTTTTGGCTTCCAAGGAATTTTCGTTGACTTGTTGACTCAGTGGGGTGAGCGCGACTCATGACCAAAACCAGCACGAGTACAATTTATGTCACAAATCGTGTCACGACTGAGAATTGGCTTGGGGCCAATCGTAACTGCCTGGAATGACTCGTGGCATGAATCGTGCCCAGGAGCACGCATCGTGCCCTGAGCGGTTTTTAGTCAGAACGCGTTTTCCTTGGACGGATTGGATTGGGTTTGTTTAAGGACTTCTAACCTAATATGATTAGTGTTTATATATGATATAAATACAAGTCCTTTACAGCCATAGTTTTTGGCTTTGATTATTGAATATTGATTCAAAAATCAAGAGGATCATCTAGCAATCCAACAAGAAGGTGTTATTGTTTCGTTCGCGTGTGGATCACCATTAGAGGGAGGTTATTTTATCTCCTAAGGCTTGAAGATCTCCATTGTTGATTTCATCACCAAGGCTTTGAACAAGGAAGAAGAAGATCCGATTCGACATCAAAATTCCAAGGCTTGAATTTTGAGATCTACTTTGATAAACTTCATCGCATTCGAGGTATGTAATTCTATTTCATGGTTTTTCTAATCTCTTCATGCTAAACAAGATCTAAGGGCTATGGTTTTGATGTTCTTTGTTAAATTTCTGTTGCGTTTGTAACCCAAAACCCAACACCAAGAGGCTCAAGTACTGGACCGGAGTCCGAGCTCGGTTTGGCCAAAGTATCGACCTCATCATTTTCTACCCCAGCTGCTTGGACTTGGGGGGAATCACTCTCCTTGGGTTCAGGCGACCCAGATTCCTCAATAGGGACCATCCCCATACCTTCCTTAGGCAGCAGCTTATTCCTCGCCTCGGCCTCTTTCTGTCTACTGGCCCTGGCATTAGCAGCACCGTGAGCTTTGGTGCTCTTCTTCCTTCTAATTGTGATCACAATACACTCCATGTTAGCTGCTTGATCTGGGGTAAGAACTGCACAGATAAGAGGCAAACAATTAGCAAGAGATATGCAAGCCAAAGATTGACGAGTAAAAAGTTACGAGCAAAAATAGAAGCAAGGAAACACTTTACCACCCAGATTCTCTCTTTGGGTTCTACAATAGCCGGCCTCCTTCCTACATAAATGGCACTGGACATCAAATCTCTCTTTCTCATGGATCACCCGATCCGAGTATCTCAAGCTCCTAACTATCAGGGCTAAAGGGGCTACATCACCATTTCCACCCAGCATCATGTCGGCCTAGATGAAGTTATTTTTGTTCGACCCCAGCAGGTCCCAACTAATAGGTCCCCTATTAGCTACCAATGTCAACCTACGGGTCAACTCGTTACTCCAGTCAGGACCCAATAATCTTCTTCATTCATGGGTTATGAAGTAGCATTAGGCAGAGGGAATTCCCAACCTACTCTCAACCACGATCAAGTGGGAGTTCCACCCAGAGACTTTGTCGGGAAAATTTATGAACCGTTTGGGGGCATTCCATCTGGCTGGAGTACTAACCCCTAGCGACCTCTTGTCTACAGCAATCTTAAAGAACTTCAGGAAGACATGAACACAAGGTTCAAACCCAAGAAACCTACAAATCATGGAAAAACATACAAGGACTCTAACTGTGTTGGCTCCTAGCTGCATAGGTACGACCGCCATACACTCCAAAAATTCACTAAGGAATGGGTTGAGGGGAAGGCGTAGCCCGGCCTCAAATTGATCGTAGAAGAAAGCTACTCTAGAGGGGCTGTGAGCCTAGTGCACCCTTGTTTGAACCTTCATTTGCTTCTCTGTGTAATGTGTCAGCTTGAACTCCTCTCTATTAATCTCAAAGAAATCATGGAGTATGTTGATCCTCGACTTTGAGCTCCTCTTCCCAATGGCTGGCTTAGGAGCCACATAACCTCTCTCGTTCTGACCTGGAACAACCTTCGACACAAAGCATCAACTATGTTACTAGAGGCAGAGCTCGGCGATTGTTGAGTCGACATATCTACAGAAGAAGAGGAAACGGGGGAATCAGAACTAGATGGATTTTGATCAGAACTATCTATGGGCGACCTAGATTCCCTTGGGAATTCTAACCTATCTTTTGGGAATGGTGGTTTGTTAGTCCTAATATAGAACATGATGAAGTGATCTATCAATTTGTTAAAGAGACGAAAGCGAACAATGTAACGACCCGAACTCTAGGCACTAGTTTAATCACATGTTGAGCACGTGTATGCCGTGCAATTTATATTATTTATTGTTTCGCATTTTAATTGTGAAAATTATGTGTTAGTTTAGCATTGTAATAATTTATATGATATTTTCAATATATTAATAAATTAAATATAATAATTTAATGTCATTTTTAAAATATTAGGAGTGGTGTAGTGAAATAATAATATGGAAAATTTTATTATATCTTATAAAATGTGAGGTGCTAAAGTGTAAGAGTTACTACTTAAGAAATATATTAGAAAATGCTTAAAGGTTGGAGTAGCTTAATTGTAACTTGGTCAATGTATATCCATGAGTCGTAGTGTAATTGAGAAGCTTCAAGTCATTTAATCAAAAACCCTCCAGCCAAGTTCTTTTCTTCTTCCTTGTTCCAAACATTTCCAAAACCTAGTTTCACTTTAAAAATTCACCAAATATTCTAGACAAATCTGTTGGGCGATCCGTCTGCGTATAAATGTTGAGGAAGCCGAGGGGATCGTTTCTACCCGATTAAAGTTTTTACACTTTTGTATTATTTTTGTAAGTTATTATATTTTCCCTTTTCTATACATGCTCATTTGATGATTGAAGTTAAATTTATGAAATATATTGATGCATGTGGTTTTGGACCATTTTCCTTGAGTTTAAAATGGGGGGAATGGATTTTATTGGGTTGGAATGGATGGAAATGTCTATTGGAATGAATATAATGAAGTAAGGTTATGGTGGCTTTGGTTGAGGTAAAAATGTAAGTTATTATTTCCTCCTTTGATTTCAACTCATTTCATGTTCATGTTATAATTGTGGAGTTATACATGTTGCATGTTACTTTTGAGTATTTTTCTCGAGTTGGAATGCTTGAAATGGTATTTGCAAATTAAAGTGGATTTCGTTACGAGAGAAGTTTACAATATTGCGTTAGATCTGAAATTAGAAGATTTTATATAACTTGGGAATAAGTGTGACCGAAGAATGATACGTCTTTACGGTCAGTAGTTTAGTAACAATTTATTTAAAAGAACAAATGGAATGGGGTGAATAGTTTTGTTAAGGTCTTACCAGTGAGGAGTTGAGGTGTCCGAAAAGAAGGAAAATCATCCAATTGAATAAGGTCACTAGTCTCTTTGATTAGTGGTTCAATTGATTCCAAGTTATTTCCATAGAAATTGAATAGAGTTTCTGTAATATAAAATCGTAGAAGTTTATAATATTGATGTAGTACGAACACTAAAAGATTGTTCTTGTTATAACTAGGGAATACGTGTGAACTAACAACGATATGTCTTTATGGTTAAAAGTGTATAAATAATTTATTTTTGCACAAATAGATTGGGAGTAAACTTTACATTTGATAATAATTGGAAATGTGGTGTAAGACTAGACTCTTTACTAAAAGTACCCATCTTTTGTGAGTATTAAAATTAGTAAGGTTGAACTGAAATAAAATAGGATAAGTCATAGTGAAGTTTGGGTTATGGTATTTGTTGCTTGAGGAGAACAAGGTGAAAGGAAACGTTGGGTCATTTTGCTGTGAGTTTGGAAATGGTACAAATGGCTTTGGCTTGGTTGGAAATAGGTTGAGGTCATTTTGGTATTAGTGTTGAACTGAATGTTGAGTTTTAGTGTTGTTGTTTTAGTTGGAAAGGTTGGTATATGAAATTGTTAAAAGGCTGTTGATGTTTCAGCCTCTGTTCTGAATTCAGCATAGGGCACGAGTCGTGCCCTGTGACACGAGTCATGCCATGCTTGGGGGACTAGTCGTGCCATGTTGGACGACTATATCAGACAGCACGTAAAAGGGTCACGAGTCGTGCCCTGGGGCACGAGTCGTGCCCTGGCCAGTTTTGCTGAATTATTTTCAAAGCAATGTAAGTCCAAATTTATAACATCTATTTTAACCAATTGAACACTATGATTAAAGTACAACTTATGAACAACAACATGATTCCTTTGCATACCAATTGTGATAATTGGAAGATGGATAAATATTAGGTTAAAGTAGATTGGAACCATTGTTTCCATTGAACCTATCTTGTTTAATATCATTATATAATTGTTGATACATCCTTGAATTGTTATAGTAAGTGTGTAGACGTTATGTGTTACACATTTTGGACTTATTTGGCATCTTTTACGGTGTACTTGTTAGGGTTCCCTACTTTGGAATCCTAACTTAAATGGAATTGGTTCATGGATTGTTTAGCCTTCGTGCTACTTCTGATTGATACTTGTTATCATCTTGTTATGATATATTTGGTATGGTTCCCTACTTTGGAATCATCCATTGATTATTTAAGGAAGTAATGATTATTGTGCTTATATTTAAAAGTCCAGATGGTATTTGATTGTTCGGGCAGTGGTATGGGATTATAATGGCACCCGAGCCGAGTTCATTATGATCCATACACTGGTTTCCCATTGTTTCCCCCTTCCATTAGCCATGGTTTGGGTAGTGGACTAGCTCCCATTTTTGAGTGAGGCTCTAGTTTCACTTCGGGGTATGACTTTGTGTCATTTTCAACCGTTGTTATTGTCATTGGGTTCCGGAACTGCTTCTTCAGCTGATGATGCTGCTCAGATTGGGATATCCACTTGTGATTGTTATATCCATTTGGGATTAAACCTTAGCTCAGTATCCTTCTAAGTGTTACCTTATTGCACTTGTGTGTTATTGTATATATCTTTCTTTGTGTTGACAAGAATGTGATATATATATATATATATATATATATATATATATATATATATATATATATATATATATATATATATATATATATATATATGAGGAGTTTGATGTTATATGCAAGCATAATGTGATTGCATATCATATTGCTGCATATATAATAGCTTGCTGAGATTTATCTCACCCCGTCCTTTTATTGTTTTCCTTAGACCATGGCGAGCCAAGTAATATGCTACGTTGGGCACGAGGAGGACGTCGAGTTGGGTATGTAACTTGGGAAAGTATAGTGTAGTGGTTGCATTATGTAAATGTATTACCAATGGGGTAGTGTAATGAGATTTAGACTTTATGTCATTAAATTGGGTAATGTTAGTGATTGTAAATATGATAAGTAAGGAGAGTAAGTTTGGAACTATGTTCCCTAAGATTGTAAATGGTTTGTAAATGTGGTGTGTGGATTTTAAGCTTGATATGGTTGGTTTCAATTAGTATATAAAAGTTTTTAAGTTGAAGCAGGTTTTGTATATTAAAAATTTAAGAAAGGACATTTCGAAAGTTTTAAAGGAATTATGACGTCTTCAGAGCGTGTCCCGGACGTGGGGCCAAGTAGGTCCCCGGTTCGGGGCGCGTCAGTTGGTATCAGAGCCTAGGTTAGAGATAGTCTAGAGTGACTACGTGACCTAGGAGGGTAGTTATGGATTGAGTGAGTAATGTTAATTATTTTATGCGGGTACTCAGTTGTTATGACAGGAATCGGGGATACCGGTAGTTAAGGAGTTGAGGAATAAGAGAATTCCCCTTCTTAGGGTCATATGGAGGATTCAGGATGTCGAAGAGTCGACTTAGGAACTTCGGGAAGAAATGAAGTGGGAACATTTGTAGATGTTTGATCTTCTCGGTAAGTAAATTTAAAATTCGGGACGAATTTTTTTTAAGGAGGAGTGATTGTAACGACCCGAACTCTAGGCACTAGTTTAATCACGTGTTAAGCATGTGTATGCCGTGCAATTTATTTTATTTATTGTTTCGCATTTTAATTGTGGCAATTATGTGTTAGTTTAACATTTTAATAATTTATATGATATTTTCAATATGTTAATGAATTAAATATAATTATTTAATGTTCTTTTTAAAATATTAGGAGTGGTGTACTGAAATAATAAAATGGAAATTTTATTATAGCATATAAAATGTGAGGTGCTAAAGTTTAAGAGTTACAACTTAAGAAATATATTAGAAATGCTTAAAGGTTGGAGGAGCTTAATTGTAACTTGGTCAATGTATATCCATGAGTTGTAGTGTAATTGAGAAGCTTCAAGTCATTTAATCAAAAACCTTCCAGCCAAGTTCTTTTCTTCTTCCTTGTTCCAAACATTTCCAAAACCTAGTTTCACTTTAAAAATTCACCAAATATTCTAGACAAATCCATTGGGCGATCCGTCTGCGTTTAAGTGTTGAGGAAGCCGAGGGGATCATTTCTACCCGATTAAAGTTTTTACACTTTTGAATTATTTTTGTAAGTTATTATATTTTCCTTTTTCTATACATGCTCATTTGATGATTGAAGTTAAATTTATGAAATATATTGATGCATGTGGTTTTGGACCATTTTCCTTGAGTTTAAAAGGGGGGGGGAATGGATTTTTATTGGGTTGGAATGGATGGAAATGTGTATTGGAATGAATATAATGAAGTAAGGTTATGGTGGCTTTGGTTGAGGTAAAAATGTAAGTTATTATTTCCTCCTTTGATTTCAACTCATTTGATGTTCATGTTATAATTGTGGAGTTATACATGTTGCATGTTACTTTTGAGTATTTTCCTCGAGTTGGAATGCTTGAAATGGTATTTGGAAATTAAAGTGGATTTCGTTACTAGAGAAGTTTACAATATTGCGTTAGATCTGAAATTAGAAGATTTTATATAACTTGGGAATAAGTGTGACCGAAGAATGATACGTCTTTACGGCCAGTAGTTTAGTAACAATTTATTTAAAAGAACAAATGGAATGGGATATTCTTTTTTGTTAAGGTCTTACCAGTGAGGAGTTGAGGTGTCCGAAAAGAAGGAAAATCATCCAATTGAATAAGGTCACTAGTCTCTTTGATTAGTGGTTCAATTGATTCCAAGTTATTTCCTTAGAAATTGAATAGAGTTTCTGTAATATAAAATCGTAGAAGTTTATAATATTGATGTAGTACGAACACTAAAAGATTGTTCTTGTTATAACTAGGGAATACGTGTGAACTAACAACGATATGTCTTTATGGTTAAAAGTGTATAAATAATTTATTTTTGCACAAATAGATTGGGAGTAAACTTTATATTTGATAATAATTGGAAATGTGGTGTAAGACTAGACTCTTTCCTAAAAGTACCCATTTTTTGTGAGTAGTAAAATTAGTAAGGTTGAACTGAAATAAAATAGGATAAGTCATAGTGAAGTTTGGGTTATGGTATTTGTTGCTTGAGGTGAACAAGGTGAAAGGAAACGTTGGGTCATTTTGCCGTGAGTTTGGAAATGGTACAAATGGCTTTGGCTTGGTTGGAAATGGGTTGAGGTCATTTTGGTATAAGTAAGGAACTGATTGTTGAGTTTTAGTGTTGTTGTTTTAGTTGGAAAGGTTGGTATATGAAATTGTTAAAAGGCTGCTGATGTTTCAGCCTCTGTTCTGAATTCAGCATAGGGCACGAGTCGTGTCCAGTGACACGAGTCATGCCATGCCTGGGGGACTAGTCGTGCTATGTTTAACGACTATATCAGACACCACGTAAAAGGGTCACGAGTCGTGCCCAGGGGAACGAGTCGTGCCCTGGGGCACGAGTCGTGCCCTGACCAGTTTTGCTGAATTATTTTCAAAGAAATGTAAGTCCAATTTTATAACATCTATTTCAACCAATTGAATACTATGATTAAAGTACAACTTATGAACTACAACATGATGTCTTTGCATACCAATTGTGATAATTGGAAGATGGTTAAATATTGGGTTAAAGTAGGTTGGAACCATTGTTTCCATTGAACCTAACTTGTTTAATCTCATTATATAATTGTTGATACATCCTTGAATTATTATAGTAAGTGTTTAGACGTTATGTGTTACACATTTTGGACTTATTTGGCATCTTTTATGGTGTACTTGTTAGGGTTCCCTACTTTGGAATCCTAAGTTAAATGGAATTGGTTAATGGATTGTTTAGCCTTCGTGCTACTTCTGATTGATACTTGTTATCATCTTGTAATGATATATTTAGTATGGTTCCCTACTTTAGAATCATCCATTGATTGTTTAAGCAAGTATTGATTACTGTGCTTATATTTAAAAGTCCAGCTGGTACTTGATTGTTCGGGCAGTGGTATGGGATTATAATCGCACCCGAGCCGAGTTCATTATGATCAATACACTGGTTTCCCATTGTTTCCCCCTTCCATTGGCCATGGTTTGGGTAGTGGACTAGCTCCCCTTTTTGGGTGAGGCTCTAGTTTCACTTCGGGGTATGACTTTGTGTCATTTTCACCCGTTTTTGTTATTGTGATTGGGTTCCGGAACCGCTTCTTCAGCTGATGAAGCTGCTCAGATTGGGATATCCACTTGTGATTGTTATATCCATTTGGGATTAAACCTTGGCTCAGTATCCTTCTAAGTGTTACATTATTGCACTTATGTGTTATTATATATATCTTTCTTTGTGTTGATAAGAATGTGATATATGTATGAGGAGTTTGATGTTATATGCGTTCATAATGTGATTGCATATCATATTGCTGCATATATAATAGCTTTCTGAGATTTATCTCACCCAGTCCTTTTATTGTTTTCCTTAGACCAGGGCGAGCCAAGTAATATGCTACGTTGGGCATGAGGAAGACGTCGAGTTGGGTATGTAACTTGGAAAAGTATAGTGTAGTTGTTGCATTATGTAAATGTATTACCAATGGGGTAGTATAACTGAGATTTAGACTTTATGTCATTAAATTGGGTAATGTTAGTGATTGTAAATATGATAAGTAAGGAGAGTAAGTTAAGAACTATGTTCCCTAAGTTTGTAAATGGTTTGTAAATGTGGTGTGTGAATTTTAAGCTTGATATGGTTGTTTTCAATTAGTATAGAAAAGTTTTTAAGTTGAAGCAGGTTTTGTATATTAAAAATTTAAGAAAGGACATTTCAAAAGGTTTAAAGGAATTATGATGTCTTCAGAGCGTGTCCCAGACGTGGGGCCAAGTAGGTCCCCAGTTCGGGGCGCGTCAGACAACCCTTTGGTCGTCCACCTCCAAATCTCCTATGCTTTCTCTACCTGGGACCTCAAGACTACCACAGCACAGACCCCATGCTTTCAAGATGGTAATGCACTCATCCCTACTCATCTCCTTCCAAGGGCCTTCTAGCCGCTTATAAACCTGAAGGTTTTTGGAGCAATACACATACCTAACACCCCTCTCACAGCCAAAGGTCCTAGCCATGGCAGAATCGAAAAAAAAGCTCAAAATTAAGCCTAAAAGCAGAGGATGTAAAGGGTACCTTTATCAGTTTGAGGACGAAGGAGATCTAGAATGAAACGGAAGCTTGATTACGCCAGGAAATCAGAAATTGCCTTGCTTGCTGCTGTTCTTGCTATGTATATTCAGGATTTGGGGATTTGTAAAAATTGGAGAAGGAAAAGGATTTTCCTTTTATACCTACTCCTTATCCTTACCAGAATTGGAAAGGTCTGGGGTATAACAGTTCAATCTTCCTGTAAATGTCGGCATCGTTTCCCAAGGCAGTTGTCCAAACGCCGTATCAAGTAATCATTACGACGCTTCAACAGATCTAGCCGTCAACACAGTCAGGGGTTGAGATTAAGCCACATCATCTAAGTCGATAATCTAATATTTTCGACCACCTATCTACGAGCTACTTCAGAGTCCACAAATTTTTCATAACTTCTTGGTCGACAAAGTCAACTCAGAATGTTGGGGGCCACTGAACGGAATAAAATTGACGGGCTAGGCCCAACATACGAAGCCCAATTATTCTGGCGTTACTACGGTCACGTTATCAAATGGACTGACCCAATTATTATAAGGCCCATGGCCTGACAACAAAGATGAGTCGACCTAGCTTATTACCCGACCATTATTGGTCTCGACCTAGCTTTGTCTGACATACGATCAGTTGTTCAGAGTCCACACATTTTTCATAACTTCTTGGTCGACAAAGTCAACTCAGAATGTTGGGGGCCACTGAACGGAATAAAATTGACGGGCTAGGCCCAACATACGAAGCCCAATTATTCTGGCGTTACTACGGTCACGTTATCAAATGGACTGACCCAGTTATTATAAGGCCCATGGCCTGACAACAAAGATGAGTCGACCTAGCTTATTACCCGACCATTATTGGTCTCGACCTAGCTTTGTCTGACATACGATCAGTCCCTGCTACAAATCTTATCCGGCTATAATACAATGTCAGGTCGACCTTGACCTACTCAAGTGACCTCGACCTACAGAGACGTATATTGACCAAAGACTTTCCATAACCGTCTCCTACAATTTCAGAGTCAGTTACGTCCATGACTCTCTCCATGATTTGAGGGATTCTACGCAATCCCAATACAATTCTAACTCTTATCAGAGGCTATAAATACCTCATAACATCCATCGTTTACAGGTAATGTCTTATTTGTTGTTCAATTGATCTCAATACAGTTTATAAGCTATACACGTGATACTTACTCTCACGCCGGAGGGTCTTAGCCGGAGACCACCCCGGCTAGTCGTGTGTTCACTGTTTCAGGTCAAATAAAGTCAGTGGATCAACCTAATTGCTGGACGTAGGCTGATCAACACGTTCCTTGTAGCATCAAACTCATTTATGAAATAACTCATTATTTTCTTCAATCATATTCTATTTTTTCAACACTTATTTGTGTATACTACTAAATCGTTAACTAGTGTAGTTAGATATTTTATTACAAGAGATGAAGAATTTCTCCCACATGCGGCATGAAGTTTTTTTAATAAATTGGGGAGGGACGTTTTATGTTTTTGAACGGTATAAACCGAGATACAAACATGGGCTTGTCCGGGTCTAGCCCAAGTGGATTGGGCCCTAAACATAATCTATCAAACATCAACAAAGGCTGACCAAGACACCAGCACATATGAATGCCCCAACTATATGGCCGAGGAGACCTCCCTCGTATGCCGAGATCTCCTCCATGGAGGATGAGGTGACTCCCTCGGCTTGATGTTGTCAACGGGCTCCCCATATTTCTCATTCCCTCCCCGGCTCATCATGGATCGAGAGACCATGTATGATGAGGAGAGGAAAATTTGCACCTCGACATATATTCATATGACGAGGAGACAAATATAGTCATCTCGGCTCTTCAGCTCTTTATTCCTTACCCGACTCATAATGGGCCTAGATGGCCATTCATGACGAGGAAAGGATTATTCCCATCTCGGCCTCCGTGCGTATGCCGAGGAAAGATATTTTGCTACCTCGGCTTTCCTGCAAACAGACCTAACAATCCTAGTCAAACAAGGATTCGACATTCATAATCCAAAGAGGATTGTAACCACCTACGTCAATTCAAGTCAAACAATGACTCCTTAACAGATATAATTCTCCTAGGACTATACCTTATCTCTTTACAGTCCAAGTTCAACATGGATTCTGTCAATCCATCATTATAAATATGAGCCATAATTTCCATATTCTGGTACGTTACTTTTGATATTCCGAAACTCTGTCAATTTAGTTTCTCTCTACACAAACCGTGAACTTATTCTCACGTCGGAGGGCCTTTGCCGGTGAAGCCCCGGCTTAGTTTACGTGTTTTGTCTTATTTTCAGGTTAAGCAATCGCCGGAGCAAATGATCGCTTGGATTTGGGCTGATTTGACGATTTTGGCATCATCAATTGGTTCCATTGCCGGGAATCGACTCAAACGCCCTTTGTTTGGCCTAGAAAAATCTCGCTTGAAGCCAATTTTCTTGCCGAAAAATTTCTTGATTTGAACGGAAAGTGCTGTTCCGTTTTTGCTTTGTTTTTTATTCTAGCCAGAATCTGCAGATTGTTGGATGGAAATTTGACGTTTCTTACAATCGCAATTAAATTCCGTTTGTGGCAAACAAAATTTGGTGCACGTTGGTCCTGACAATTGTAATTTTGGATGGAAACTCTTGATCTGCTGGAAAAATCGCTCCGTTTGACAATTTGTGCCGCAAGCAGTTTTTGGAATCAATGGAAAACGAAAACACCGTCAGCATCACCAATGAGGAAAACCGAGGTGAAGGGGACGAGATCTCTCTCAACACCGAGATACTACCTCCTCCGCCTCAGCTTGAAGGGCTACCTCCTCTCGGCATGACTCTCCGTTCTATGGGGCAGCCAGCTGCTTAGGGGGCAGGCACAAGCCTTGCTCCTCCTCGTCGTCAACCAGGAAAACGAGCTCCAAGTAGGCCGACGACGACGAGGAATGTTAACATTGGACGGGTTGAGAACATTCAGCCCGTCGACCGACGTACCATCTTACATCAGCAAATGGAGACATTGCAGCGAATTTACGAAACTCAAGCTACTTTATTACAACTGGATCCAGAAAATTCAACGGCTGATTTTATTAGGCCTTCGAGGTCGGGCAATTCTTGTGGAAGGAAAACTAAGGGTGATGGACGAGATAACCATAGTAGCCTGCTTCGTAACTAAGATCCTCCTCCCCGTGAGCCTGCTGTACCACCTAAGCAGAACCTCCAAGATGCTCCTCGACCTCGGCCTAATAATCGTGAAACCAAGAAAGAGGTGGTAGACTTGAGGAGCCACTTAAATTCGAAGGAGCACGAGGTAAACTCCAAAGACTTGAGAGCAAGGCTCAGTCTAGCAAGACGTTTATCCCCTCCTCGACTCAGCGTGACACCTCGTCATGACCACCGTCCTCGGCATGAATCACCTCGACCACCTCACTTCACTAGACCGAGGAATCCCCGTCCATACAGGATGTTCCTCGGTCACCAAGAGGGAGAGCTGAGGAGGGATAAGGCACCCCCCAGACGAGATAGCCACCGGGGTGATGAACAACAACACAATAGGGTGAATGGTCACCATAGAGATAAGTCCCACCATAGCTCCCAACGCAGTACTCACTCTAGCACTGAAAAGGGGAGTGGAAGATAAACAATGGGAACTCTTGAAACAAAGGCTCGATGACATGGAGATGAGAAAGAATGTTGAGGGAGACGAATACGACTGGTCCACCCATCCGTTCTCCCAGAGGATAACTGATGCACCACGTAATCCTCACTTTAAAGTCCCGAGCTTTGAAAAATATAATGGAACCCAAGACGCGAAGGACCACATGCAAAGTTTTGATCAAACCATGAACCTCCTCACCAAGGTCGATGACATGCTCTGTAAAGCTTTCGCGAGCACCTTCTCTGGAACAGCCTTGACCTGGTTCCATGAGCTGAAAAAAGGTTGAATCGATAGCTGGAAAGGGATGAGGAGAATGTTCTTGGACCACTTTGCCACTGCTGGAAGGAGAAAGAAGAGGTTGACTGACCTTGCCAATATCGAGCAAGGAAAGAATGAAACCACACTCAGTTATTATAACCGGTCCCGTACCATGGTGGAACAAGTGGAAGAAATCCTCATTGACAGGGAGGTAATTGTTTATTTCAACTCTGGATTAAGAACTGGACCGCTGATATATGAACTCTCCGCCAGGGAGCCCAAGTCTAAAGCAGACTTATTCAATATGGCATACGCCATCGCCACGGCGGAAGAGAAGAGCAAGATGAAGTCTGACAAGAATGAAACCGAAGAGAAAGCAAACCACACATCCTCCAACGAAAATGGTTACAAGGGCAAATATAGGACGCGGGGAACTGAGAAAACTAAGATCTTCACTCCTCTTACCAAGCCAATTTCGGAAATCATGCAAATGGTGAATCTTCCAAACCCCCGTCCACTCAGTGACCAAGCAAAATATCCACGTGACCCATCCAAACACTGTGATTTCCACAAAGATTATGGTCACAACACCGAGAACTATTTTGCCCTCAAGAAGATGATCCAGAAATGGGTTGATGAAGGCAAGATAGATTGCTATGTCTTAAAGAAGGACGGGAAGCGAAAAAGGCAGGAACCCATCGAAGACAAGGATACAGATGAAGACGACAGGCCCCCCAGGGCCAAGCTCCACTAGTTTCTCCTAAACATAGTTTTGTCCGTCCTAGATATAGCCCCTAATCTCGTCATACGGCCAGAAATCGGGGGCCAGCCATGACTAGAAGATAAAGAGAGCTGAGGGACGTAGACGGACTAGTGGAAGTGAGTAAATGAAATTCAAATTCAAATTTTAGCAAGGATAGAGTACTTTCATTAAGTCTAGTTTAGTCTATTTTTTATGTAATAGATTAGCCAGTTTTACTTTTCTAGCAAGATAGTTTAGCATTTAATACAATCAAATTCAATTTATGAAGTTTGTTTCTTCAAATATGCAAGTCAACTACCATAGACAGCGATCTACGACCTATGTAAGAGTCATCTTCCTCGTCATAGAAAGATGACAAAGAAGTAAGCCCAACGCCTCTAACGGCTAACGCGGCAAAAACATCTACGACCTATGTATGAGTCATCTTCCTCGTCATAGAAAGATGACAAAGAAGTAAGCCCAACGCCTCTAACGGCTAACGGGGCAAAAACATCTCTGACCTATGTACGAGTCATCTTCCTCGTCATAGAAAGATGACAAAGAAGTAAGCCCAATTCCTCTAACGGCTAACGCGGCAAAAACACTTATGACCTATGTACGAGTCATCTTCCTCATCATAGAAAGGTGACAAAGAAGTATGCCTAATGCCTAAATGGCTAACGCGGCAAAATCATCGAAGACCTATGCCAAGTATCCTTACCTCGTCATAAAAGAGATGAAAATAGGCCCTACGTCATGACGAGGATACCCCTCGATGTTAAAACGACTAAAACGGCACATGGTCATAACCAAGGAATCTCCCTCGGCCTAATGACTTGAAGCAGGAAAAATTGCCAAACACCTAGAGTCGAGATAACTTCCTCGGTCTTCAATATCAAAGGGACGAGGAATCCTTCCCTGGCTCCCATAAATCTTACATACTTAGACAAGTATACGAGATATTCAACAATTCATGCGACAAGGCAGACGACATGGAAAGGGACATTTCATTAAATATTCATGAGTGAATTACAGAAATACCCTATTTTATTACATCAAAATACGAAAAGCATGAAAATCCTATACACTTGGCCCATCAAAAGGCTTATCCAAGAAGTCCTCAGTCTCGGCATCAATGGTCGGTTGGATGACTTGCTCGGTTTGAGCACTGACTCGAGCTTCCTCGTCATTTTTCTCCCCAGCGCCAGTCTCCTCAGCCTCTGCCTCTATTTTGTCCTTGTCTTCTATCCTTTCTATCAAAGCCTTGATGTTATCAGGATCGACAGATGGAGGGACCCAAGCTTCTCGGCCAGCTCGAGCATCCGACCTGGCCAAAATACCCAAGTCATATTCAGAGAAAGGAACGAGGTTGTGAAGATCTCGAGCCTCCTCATCGTATTTCTACTTGCAGATGAGCCGAACAATGGCGTTCAAGTCCAATCCAGGGGAGGTGTCCACCATGAACCGACGAGCGAGGTGAAGATAGCCATCCTCGAACATAGTGGCTGTCTTTTCATTAACAGCTTCTTTGAAGACCGAGCTGGCCTTAAACCGAGCCACAGCCTCCTCTTATTTGGAGGGAAGGATGGATTCCAGCTCTCGACATTTAACCTCCAGATCTCGACATTTAGCCTCAACCTCCTCAACTCTCTTTAGGACCTCGGCTTGGCGTTGTTCTTGCTCAGCAATCTTAGCATCTTTTAGCCGAAGGACTTCCTCGGCTTTCAGGCAAGCTTCCTCGGCCGTGAGCACCTCGTCCTCAACCTTAGCCTTGGCCGCATCAAGCTCAACATCTTTGGTCTTTAACAACTCGGCGGCGGCGGCCATATCGGCTTCTCCCCTCTTCATGCTAGCCTTGAGCTCAGTTATATGCATATCCATGGTCTTGCCATAAATGGATTGATGAGCAACCATAGTAGCCCACTGTAACCAAAAAAGGAAGGACATTAGTAAAACATTAAGTGCAAGATACGAGATCAAAATGACAAGATAACCACCTCAGAGATCATCAAACCCTGCCTAGTAACCATGTTCTCGTTACTATGCTTGGCCTTCACCAAATTCTCGAGAAGCTCCTCATCCATGGCCCGATGAATGACAGCACGGCCCAGCCTAACGTGAGCTCCCTCCCGAGCTAACACATTCAAGCCCCTAGGGGGAGTTGGTTCGGGGATGAGCTGACGAGCTAGAATCTCAGCCTCCGGATATGATGTAATGGCTTCAAGGTCGATTGACCAAGAAGAAGAGGCAGCAACAGGCTTCTTAGCAGGGGGCCCCTCAGCAGAGCCAGATTGGGGCCTCTTTTGGCCCAAAGTACTTTGAACAAGGTTTGTCTCCTCAATAGGAGGAACGTCAGATTCCATCTCGGTTCCAGCAGCTCCAACAGGGGGGCTATGCCCCTCGGTTGTTGGTTGATTACCTCGGCCTTCCAAGGTCTCCTCCTCAACCTCGGTAACCTCCCATCTTAGTTTGACGAGAAGAGGTTGATCACCCTTGGCTGACAGCATGAGTTGACGAGAAGTAGCCTCGTTCTTCCTCTGAATGAGGGCCAAGGTCTTGGCCAGTCGCCTTCTCATCTTGATTGGATCCGTGGCACTAACATCTTCAAGAGAGGACATCTCGGCTTCTTGTTCAGTGGTTAAATCTGCAATGACAAGGAAGAGATGGTCAAGATTTCGACTTGAGAAAAACAACAAAAGATATTTACAAGTAACAAGCACGAGGAGGGAGCAATTACATCCTACGACATCCTCATCTCTCAGACATTGATCTACGGGTTCAAGTTTGAAACGAGCACACTCAGAGTGGAAGACCAAGCTGGGATGGACCTTCCAATCATTAAATCGTCTCCCCCTATTAACAGAAACAAGAGGCACCACACCGTCCCTCGGCCCCGGCAATAATCCAGCTTGGACGTAATACCGGTCATCCGCTTTCAAAGTCGACCATTCAAGAAGACCAACCTCGGCAAACTCTGTAAGACGACTTATTAGCTCTTTGGACAAATCAGCTTGCACAACTGGCTTGGCAACAGCGGGCGTATCAGAAGGAGAAGGGAACTCCCAGCCTTGTCGGCTCTCTACCCTAATGGCATGATTATCCCAGCATGTCACTTTACTGGATGTTGGAAGGATGATCTTTGGTTTATGGGAGTCACTCCTTAT
Organism: Adenophora triphylla var. japonica; assembly: GCA_022495995.1. NCBI lineage: Eukaryota > Viridiplantae > Streptophyta > Magnoliopsida > Asterales > Campanulaceae > Adenophora > Adenophora triphylla. The sequence goes on from JAFEMH010000419.1 coordinate 755,849, forward strand.
CACAACAAGCTTAGTCTCTTTCATATAAAACTGACAAGGACCCTAGTCCCGTTGGCTCCCAGCATAGCCGAGACAGCTCTCATATCCCCCAAAAATTCATTTATGTAAGGATCAATAGGGAGACGAAGTCCCTGCTGGAATTGCTTGAAATAGAAGTGAGCGTGACTGTCATTGTAATAGAACGCCTCCCTCGCTTCGTCATCGTCAAAAGTTGGACGGCCGATGTATGGTAACCTATACTCGTTCATGTCCACCCCGTACTTTGAGTATAAGGCCTCCAGCATGGGATCCCCGGCCATTGAATGAGCAGCTCCACCTCGGCCTCCTCTACCTCGGCCACATCTCCCCAGTTCTCGACCTTCTACTTGTTCTCCCGCAACGAAGGCATCCACAATCTGGATGGACGTGGAGGCTGTGCTCCCTCTTCCCGTAATATCTGTAAGAAGCCGAGGAACAACAATCAGTTAAATCGTCCAAGGCTTATGTCGAGACGGGGAAGAGGAATGCCCCTCCTCGTCATTTACAATAAGGGCGAGGAGGGAACCTTACCACTCAAATGCTCGCGAGCAGTGTGATCCGAAGACGGGTAGAACAAATTTATATGCTCTATTATCTCAGCTCGGCTTTCAAACAAAACGATACTAAGAGACTGGAAATCAACCCTATCTATCCTCTTCTCGTCTGGGTATGGGATATATATCCTCGGTTCACGATACTTCTTCAACATTTGTCCAATCTCCCCCAAGTTCACCAGTAACCATGGTCCTCTCTCTCTCTCCGGTAAACCCTTAGGTTGCCTTTGTGGTACCCATAACGGAATCGAGGGGAATGGTCCCAATAACGAGCCATTTCTAAAGGGGGAACGAAGGGGCAAATGGAAGTTCAAACACAAATTCAAGAATTGTATATGAGAAAAAGCTTCAACAGCCCAACAATGGCGGTTTTTAATGCAACATCTTACCAAAACCCTAGGAAATGCAAAATCAAGGGCATAAATTAGTAAAGAGAAAGAAAGGTATACCTGTTTTCTGAAGATTGGTCGTGATCAAACGAAAGAACTCTAGAACGCCGGAAAATCCAATGTCGTCGGTGACTGGGTTTCGAAAACTCAAGAGCACGCCGGAGTTTCTTCAAAGACTTGAATTCTCTCAAATTTCGAAGTGGTAAAAGATTAAAACGAAAAGGATTCTAGTTTATATACTCAACAAAAATGGGTCAAACCCGAAGGAAAAGCGGGTTAATGGGTATGGCGCCCCAAAAATTAAATGCGCAGGACAATTTCCAGGGCGTGTCAGAGCATCGTGGAACGTGCTCATCATTGTACTATTAACCGACGCCAAGATTGAAGCGACGCCGACACGTGGCAACCAGTTCGTATTCTTGTAAGACGAGGACGAGATCACTTTCTACTAGTCAAAGCCGAGCTAGAAAGTCGGGGGCCACTGAACGGTATAAACCGAGATACGAACATGGGCTTGTCCGGGTCCGACCCAAGTGGATTGGGCCCTAAACATAATCTATCAAACATCAACAAAGGCTGACCAAGACACCAGCACATATGAATGCCCCGACTATATGGCCGAGGAGACCTCCCTCGTATGCCGAGATCTCCTCCATGGAGGACGAGGTGACTCCCTCGACTTGACGTTGTCAACGGGCTCCCCATATTTCTCATTCCCTCCCCGGGTCATCATGGACCGAGATACCATGTATCACGAGGAGAGGAAAGTTTGCACCTCGACATATCTTCATATGACGAGGAGACAAATATAGTCATCTCGGCTCTTCAGCTCTTTATTCCTTCCCCGGCTTATAATGGGCCTAGATGGCCATTCATGATGAGGAAAGGATTATTCCCATCTCGGCCTCCGTGCGTATGCCGAGGAAAGATATTTTGCTACCTCGGCTTTCCTGCAAACAGACCTAACAATTCTTGTCAAACAAGGATTCGACAATCATAATCCAATCAGGATTGTAACCACCTACGTCAATTCAAGTCAAACAATGACTCATTAACAGATATAATCCTCCTAGAAATATACTTTATCTCTTTACAGTCCAAGTTCAGCATGGATTCTATCAATCCATCATTATAAATACGAGCCATAATTTCCATATTCTTGTACGTTACTTTTGATATTTCGAAACTCTGTCAATTTAGTTTCTCTCTACACAAATCGTGAACTTATTCTCACGCCGGAGGGCCTTCGCCGGTGAAGCCCCGACTTAGTTTACGTGTTTTGTTTTATTTTCAGGTTAAGTAATCGCCGGACCAAACGATCGCTTGAATTTGGGCTGATTTGACGATTTTGACATCATCGGTTTGAATTCCAGGTGTTTGAATTATCAGCTGGATATGTGTCGAAATCAATAGGTGTGCTTTTGTATGGCGTTATTCTGGGTCTATGCCTCTAATTCTTAGCGTGTACATCACTGATAAGAGATTATTATATCGGAAACAATTTTTGACAAGAGAAGAATAAAAGTGCACTATTAAATTCATAAAATTTGAGTTTGATATGTAACATTTTGGGGGAAACTTGTTTCTCCATAAGTTATAAAAAATCCACTTTCTAATTTTGAGTTTCGAGCATAAAACATTGAGTTTCGAGCTTAAAACACTGAGTTTAGGCATTAAAATACCTAGAAGTTAACACAAAATCTAGGGAGAAACGCGTTTCTCCATAAGTTATGGAGAAACGGGTCCCGACATGTCGCGCGACAATGAGCTAGATAGCCAGAAACCTATGAAAGTGATATCCAGAAACCTTCAAATGAATATCCAGAAACCTTCAAAATGTTTCTCTGATATACATTTGAAGGTTTCGATATCCGAAAACCTTCAATAGCAATTTCCTGGATATGCCCTAACACATTTACGGATATGCACCTAACGGTTTTACGGATATGCACCTGCTCAGCTTTACGGATATACATTTCACATCCTTCTGGCTATCAAATACAAAGCTTCTGGATATCAACTGCAAAGCTTCTGGCTATCAAATGCAAAGCTTCTGGATATCCAGAAGCTTTTGGTCTTGACCTTGGGTTTTTTTTTTCTGGCTATCAAATGTAAAGCTTCTGGCTATGAAAAACACGTTTCTCCATAGTTATGGAGAAACGCGTTTCTCAGCAGACGCACTCAGAAGTTAAAACATCGAGTTTAGGCGTTAAAACACCGAGTTAAGGTTAGAAACTAAAACATCGAGTTTATGTCTTAAAACACTGAGTTTTTGCCAAGGATTTTTTAAAAAGAAGACTTTTTATATGTTTGGGGGAAACAGAGTTCCTCCAAAATTTTCTGTTTTTTCAATGAGTCTAAACATATGATTACAATAATAATGTTTATATAAAAACAAAACTTAAATAGATTGTCAATTATAAAATTAAATAAGATTTGGCCTTGCACCATAAAAATATCACATCAAAATAAGTCGGGACAATGACTACAAACAAATTTTGGTATCTATATAACCAGCCTATTGGCTAAAACATGCTAAAACAAAAACAAAAGTTAACTTTGCCACAAACTACAAACAAATGTTATAATATGAGTCATTAACAACTAATAAATACATAAAAAAAAACATGTAAATGCTTCTTCCGTGCAGAAGTAATAGTCTCATAATCTCATTTTTATAAATTATTTGAACTTTGATTAGTGATTAGAAAAAATAATGATTCAAATAAAATTTTAAAACTTGTTACTGATAAATCATTTGAATTCGAAAGACTATTAATATTTTTTAGATTTTTTCAAAATAATTAAATTAATAATAATTATTTATCAAATTTTAATTAAATTTGCCCAAGACAACTGAGATTGTCTTTTCAAAATTGAGGGAATATAATTTTTATTTTTTTGGGTAACCAACAAAATTTGAGGGGGTCAAGCTGAATGTTTTAAGGGATCAATCTAATTATTCTTTAACTTTATAAGTGTCAAAAGTGAAGAATGTCAGGGTCGGTTAACCCTAGCATTGGTCCAACCGGACATGCACAGAATTAGTACAAAATATCTGTCCATGTTATTCAACACTTGATTAGATAACCAAATAACGATTATTGAAATAAATTAAAAATGGATAATATTTAAAACTTGAGCATTTTCTTTCAATTATCAAAAATGGCTTTCAACATGTAGGTCATGGG
>JAFEMH010000419.1:765000-787686 GCA_022495995.1 Adenophora triphylla var. japonica
TTAAATAAGCGAAACTTTGCACGCATTTGAATAAAAAACACTACAATTGACAATTAAAAACATTACAATTGGCATTCAACAACCTTTAGAACTGGCGCTAAAAATTTCTATAATTAACGCTCAATAAACACTCTTAATCAGCACTAAAAAATAGTATCGTCGGGCACAAAAAAATACTTGCACTGACATAATTAGTGTTTGTGATAAAGAGTATGAGTGCCCTTTTTTAAGAGCATCTTTATCAATACCACTTCAAAATCATTTCTCTCTCCTCCGCCCCAGCTTCATGTCATCAGTCATCAATAACACAACTCCAAACAATTTTATCTCCATTCATAACAAAAGTCATCAGTTTCTCTCTCGTACTTTTTATTATACCCCACCATATTATCTCTTTCCTACTCATTTATATTACATTTATTACTACTATATATAATTATTAATTATTGTACTATATAAATGACTAATTATAAATTTCATTATAATTAATTATTTTATTAATATATTTTATTTTTTAATTATAGAGAGTGATAAAATATTAATAATGGTAGTTTTTTCAATATTTTTTGTATTTTTATTATCTTTTATATGTTAATTGCAATTTTTGTTTAAAAAAAATAATTTTAAAAATCTGACACGTGCACCCTCTAATTAGTCAAAGCCTTGAATTTTTTTTTTTCTCCCATGCCGTGACACACGACTTCTGGCAAAAGAAAAAAAATGAAAAGTCATTCCACAATCTTACTCCCTACTTGTTGGGTTTTACGGGTCCATGCGCAGCGGAATTAAGCATCTAATAACATAAAACCCAAAGAGCCTAGGATCCGTTCTATACAATTAACTTGAATCCCTATGAGATAGAAATAACCAACCTTGAACGCTTTCCGTTCTTGAGTTATCAAACAATGTATTGATGTGATTCTGAATACAAACTTCGAACTCTAGGCCTTGATCGTTGTACGAGCGAAGACCCTCTTATGGTATCCACACCTTTGAATGAACCAAGAACAATTTCTTGATGATTGCTAGATTATAAAACTTGAAGAATGTTGAGAATTATGTTGTGATTTTCTTTTCCAGAAATTCGGCTAGACAATTAGGGTTGACAGACCTTCATATTTATACTACATTAGTATGGTATATGTTTCCTAATCAAATTAGGAAACCAGTCTGTAAATGCCTCTGTGGCTTAAAGTATCGCACGACCAGACGAGTCCCATGGACAAGTTCTGTCACGCGATGTCTTAAGTCACATCAGGATTCTCTCAATTTTCTTCCTCTGGTTTAATCAATTCATTCTAGTTGTGTGTGATCCAATAGGATTATATTATGTTGGTAATGAGCTCGATCATATCGACTCTCATAAGACATAAGCGGACTCTAGCAAGCCATTATGTCTACCCAAATAATACAACGTAAGAGTTCACGTTTTCAATGGTGCACTTCCATTTCTCCCTTTGTCTTACGATGTTATATTGAACACAAGTCATGGTCCTTGTGAACTTGTACTTGTTCAATTCTTTCTCGATCTTGAATATAATGATAATCCAATCGCATTGGGGTATGGCCATACACTTTCATCATTATCACTCATCAATGGGCCCAAGCAAAACATCTCTCTTTCGAGGGACAAATTCCATCTTGACTTATCATCCTTCCCATCATGAATCCGATCATACCAAAGATAGCCTTTATAAATATCGTGTTAAGATATCGTTTGACTAAAATCAAACATGACCATCATCATATGTAAGGTCATGATAATCTCAGGTCTAGGGACTAAATGAAGTAACCTTATGAGATTTAATTATGACATTTAACCATGACATAAATCTCAAACGGGTCAAGTCCAGTCACTTATTCTCTAACAAGTACGCAATAATATGCGAACGGATTTAAAAACGGAACGGAAATGAAGTGTCAAGAATTTTTGGAAGAAAATGTCTAGGTTTTGGTTTCCATGGCAGTTTAGAGAAGAAAGAGCTGAATGAAATTTATCAATTGAGGCTTTCCATGGAAATTTAAAGATAAACATTGACAACTTACACTTCACCTCCTCCGAGGATCAATCCACTACACTAACAACCTTAACTTCCAACCTTTACACTAAATCACCTCAATCACTTTTCCAACCTTTTATTTAATTCTCCAATATTATAATTTTACTACAACATTTAATATTTATTTCATTTTAGCAATACATTATTAAAATTTATTTATTCACATCCTAACATCATCTAAGTTATCAATATATATATATATATAACTAAACACATAAAGCCACCAAGTAGCATAAAAATACATAATTGAGATACTACAATCCCAACCCCACGTGCTCAACATGTGCTGAAATGGTGCCTAGGATTAGGGTCGTGATAGTAGTGATTATAGATTTCTTGTTCTTGAATCGAAAATTCAAGATATACACAAGAATACTATAATGGAATCAAGAAATGCTTATTTCTTTGAGAATGTGTTTCCGTGTAAAAGAGATAGAGCAAGCTCATCTAAATGGACACATGATTCAATAGAAGAAGAAGTAGAAGAAGAAACTCATCATGATGGAAATGATGAAGAAGAGGTGGAACCTCGATTTAGCAAACGAGGTAGGATAGAAAAATCATATGGCCCGGATTTTCTAACTTACATGCTTAAAGGTGAACCACAAATTTATAAAGAGGCCGTGAGCTCTTCGGAAGGACCTTTGTGGAAAGAGGCCATTAAAAGTGAGATTGATTCCATTTTACAAAATTACTCTTGGGAATTAGTGGATCTTCCTCTGGGAAGCAAACCACTAGGATATAAGTGGATTTTTAAAGGAAAATGAAGACGGAAGCAATAATTGACAAGTATAAGGCAAGACATATAATTAAAGGTTACAAGCAAAAGGAAGGCCTTGATTACTTTGATACATATTCTCCGATTACGAGAATAACATCCATAAGAATTGTACTTGCAATAGCTGCATTGCGGAATCTTGAAGTACATCAAATGGATGTCAAAACCGCTTTTCTAAATGGGGACTTAGAAGAGGAAATTTACATGGAACAACCCGAAGGATTTTCTGCACCGGGGCAAGAAAATAAAGTGTGCAAATTAGTAAAGTCATTGTATGGCTTGAAACAAGCAACTAAACAATGGCATCAAAAGTTTGATCAAGTCATGATGGAAAATGGATTTAAAATAAGTGAATGTGACAAATGTATCTATGTTAGAGACACGAAAAATGGCTACGCCATTTTGCATCTTTATATAGATGACATGCTTATCATAGGAAGCTGTGATAAAATGATAAAGTCCACTAAAGACATGTTGAACTCAAAATTTGACATGAAAGATATGGGGTTAGCCGACGTAATTCTTGGCGTGAAATTTCAAGAATATCAAATGGACTTGCTTTAAGCCAGTCTCATTATGTGGATAAGATTCTTGATAAATTCAGCAAGGGTGACTTAGCTATTGCTAGAACCCCAATAGACATGAGTCAACGTCTATCAAAGAATAGAGGTGACGCAGTTTCTCAAGTTGAATACTCGAGAATCATTGGAAGTCTAATGTACTTGATGAGTTGTACTAGACCAGACATTGCTTACACGGTTAGCAAACTGAGTCGGTATTGATAGGCTAAAGTTGCACGCCTACAAATTAATCAAAGACTTGACCACAATAATGTAGCTAGAGCTAGTCCAGAATCAAACACGAAGAACGGTTATAAGTTCGCGCAATTGTCACTTGACAAGATTGGGGGTCTAAGATTGATTTTGATTACTTCCTAAGACGGGAATAAAAACTAGATTGTAAACAAATAAAGGAAAGCATTTTGGATTAATTAATACCACCGTCTAGCATTTTGGATTAATTAATATCATCGTCTACCATTCAAATATCGTCGAGAATACTTTCTAATGTTATTTCAATTAGATAATTGTTTATTTTCTCCTAATTCACAATCCTCCATGACACATGCATGGACTATAAAGATGCTACTTGTGAAACCCTAAATTGGAACAATCTTAGGGGATTCTAGCAATAAATCAATAATAAGGATCAAGTAATCGGCCTAATTGCAAAACCCTAGAAATCAATTTTAACAATCAAGAACAAGAGAAAATATAAATAGGATTAAATAGATAAAAAGAAATTAACCTCAATTGAAATCAAGAACGGTTTCAATAATTAATTCCAAAGCAAGGGAGATTAATTCTCCATGAAAGTAATAATCTCCAAAAGTTTTCTAGGGTGAATTATCAAGAAAAACTAACATAAAAAACCTAAATGTCTATTAAAAACTCCTATATATACTAGGACAATAAAAATGGAAAGAAATAAGTATTTTCTTTCCTAAAAATCCTCCAAAAGTCAGCCTAAAAAATCCTCGTCCATGTTGAATTCAGGATTCCCAAAAGGTCCCTGAATTTTTGCAAATTCCACTAAGGTCCTCCAGATTCCAAAAATTCCAAAAAAGTCCTTGATCTTCAGATTTGCAGTTTGGTCACTGAATTCTTCAGATTTCTACAGAACAGTCCTCAGCTTCTCAATTTGATCCCTTAAGCTCCTTTTCTTCTATCTTTTAAGCTCAACTTTGGCTCCTTGAAAGCATTACATCCGGATATGAAATAAAACACCTCAAATACCCTCAGATTACAATAACTCTCACTACAATCTCACTTTAACATACTATCCCAAAATTACATCAAAACTAAACTAAATACATCAAAATAGGGATAATATATTTAGGAAAAGAGGGAATTATATATAACAAAATCCACCACATCAAATTCCCCTATGCTTAGACCATTACTCGTCCCTGTGTAATATCCTATCCCCACTCTAAATCGTCGGTCTAAACAGATAGCATGGGAAGAAAATGACCCCTAATATCCTCTAATCCACCAATATATGTATTTCAATAACAATACGGAATATAAATACTTCTGTCTCCTTATTACTCCCACAAATATATGAGTACACGGCCTTAGCTCGATACCAACTCCAATATGTAAATGGTCATCCGGACTAAGGCACTCACATAAAAGCAAAGGGGAACTAAAATGTCCTAATTTTCCCTCACGCTTATCTCTCACTACTACCGCCCTCGTATAAAAAGTTTCGTTAAGGAATAATAATCCCCCACAAAACTACCTCGTGAAAGCACCAACTCCCCTTATAACTCGAACAGTGAACGAGGGTTTCTATCATACTCACCACTATCCGAACCTCCTACTCCAATAATGGTCCTACCCGATACTCCAAAACCTCCCTTATGTCTCCACTCTGGTGATATAACAGATGCCAACACTTTCACTTTCACTTCCTTACCTTTTGCCTAAGCGTCCCTTCAGGTTTTCACTTAGCCTCTCATTTTTTATTTTATTTATTATTATTTTTTTGAAAGTAAAACAAAGGAAAATAACTATACAACGACAAAATATGTAGGTACACCCCACCCCCTCACCAAAACATTGCATTGTCCCTAATGCAAGTTAACAATCAAAATCAGAAAGGTCAATGAAATTCACTGAATGGACATCCTTAGGATATTTCGTGGCATAAAAAATATTGCTCCATTCATTGCCCATCAAACTCCATAGTCAACGACCCATTAGAGACGTCCAATTTGGTACGAGCAGTCAACATGAATGGCCTCCCTAACAGAATGGGAGCCTTAGGATCCGTGTCCATCTCTAATGCATAGAAATCTACAGGAAATATCAGCTTACCAACCCGAACCCGAACATCCTCAACCAACCCCTTAGGGTAGGCATTAGATCTGTCAGCAAGCTGAATAACAACCTGAGTATCATGTAAAGGTCCTAACTTTAGGTTCTAAAACAACGCATAAGGTATCACGTTGATTGAAGCCCTTAAGTCAAGCATAGCTATATGCTCTGAAGCATCCCCCAGAGACACCGAAATCACACACATACCCGGATCACTGCACTTCTTAGGCATCTTCCTCTGATAAACTGCAGACACATGCTCACTGACTTTTACCTTTTTCTGACTCCTTTCCTTTTGATTTCTCATCAAAGTGCACAATTCCTTAAGAAACTTTGCATTCCTCGGAACTGTCTGAAGGAGATCTAAAAACGAAATGTTTACCTCTAATCTCTTGAAGGTGTCAAAAATAGCCTTGGCAGGCCCCAGTTTTCTAGAATCCCTCAATGCATAAGGAAACAGAGGGACTGGCTCATAAACAGGAAACACGGGAACAATACTCTTCTCCTGCTCTGGAGTCTTCTTCTCAAGTGTAACCCTCTCAACTACTAACTAGGGCTCCTCCTCTACAACTACATTTTCAAGCTTCCTTCCACTACGTAAAGTCACAGCACTAACATTAACCTTAGGATTTGGTTCAGTTCTAGATGGCAACTTCACCGAATCCTTAGCCTCCATCCTCCTAACTGCATCGGCAAGCTGACTCATATGCTTCTCCAGACTGCTGATACTTGACTCAATCTGCTGCTGAAACTGTTAGAAATTCCCATTCATGGTGGACACACTCTGCGCTAAAGAGCTAATCAACTCCTCCCCAGACTTTGCAGGAGGTGGTTGTAAGTATCCAAATTCGGATCGTCAAAATCCGTCAGAAAGTTAACCGAAATCCGTTAACTGGCCCGCTCCAGGTTAACCGAAACTCGTTAACTCCCCGTTGCCATGCCAACGAGACGTCCCGGGACTGCCCCGAGCATCCCAACATCGAAACGTACTTAACACATGTCATCGCACGTGAAAGTACGGCTTTTCCTGAAAAACGCACTTTCCGGGGGCATTTCGGACATTTTCCAGACTGTTATTTTAAAAAAGGACAAAATCGGGACCCGGGAACGAACTCCCACATGGCTGGTGACTCACAGGACGCGTGGCAAGCATGCCACCTCCCTCTAGTCACCTTTCAATCAAAAATCAAGTCCAAAAGACTAAAATACCCCTGGTATACAGTCTCAGTCCGGCCGGACTCCCTTTGCAGACTTCAAAAATTGCCAGCAAGTCCCTCAAATTTCCAAAGTACCACAAAACCCCCTGAAATTTCACCCCTATAAATAGAGAGGTTGTCCAAGCCATTTGTAACAACAAAAAATTCACCCCTTTCACCAAGAAACTCACGGCCTAAACTGGTTCTCCCCATTCCTGAGCCCGGTTTTACCTCGTTTTGCGTGAAAACTCCGTATTTCGATCAAATATGACCCTCACCACCTTAAAACACCGTTCCAAACTACTTTTCGTATCCCGTATACACCCCCCTGAGCCAAAGGAGTCGACCCTAGCCATAGGTATAACTCCCTCTCTCTAATCTCTTATTTTGTCTCGGTTTACGCGCTAGTCGCTACAACCGTTTCGAAAAACGTTATTGAAATGTATACACCTCCGTCTAACGGGGTGTAAGTACCCAAATCTGGCTCATGCCTTCCGGTTAAGTTTTCCGGCAATTTCCCTGACTTTCCTAAAGTCCGGGAGCAATTTCGAAGCTGTTCCGAACCTTCCGAGGAATGAAGGGATTGATTTAAAATAAAAGAGCACGTTTTTCTTGTATTTGGAATCCTTCTAGAATTGCCACCTTGCATGATTCTAGAAACATGCTGAGTCACGCAGGATAATGACGCACGACTGCATTAGGAGAGAACTCCTAGCCGCACGGCCTCATTAGACTTATTCAGATTGCCTATAAATAGAGCCCTCCTCTACCCATTTTAGACACCAACAACAGACCATATTCAGTATCAAAAGCTCTGTTCAAGCCCTGCTGCGAAAATCCAAGAAGTTGAAGAGTGCCAAGAAGCCACCTCCCTCCTCCTTGAAGCCTTCCAAGTTGGTCCATCCACTAGGCAAGATCCAAAGAAGAAGAGGTCACCACCATTGGTAACCTCTCACCTCTTTACCTTGCATCATGCTTGTTTATGTGATATAATTGCTCCTTGCATTCATATATTACCATTATCTTGCTTGGGACTTGGTATTTGTTGTTAAAGATCCTATCTTTATTCATATAAATCATACCTCCTCCCCCTTTGCATCCTTTGCATGATCAAAAGCATCCTTTGCCCATAAAAATGTAATCTTTGTATTAAAGGTGCATCCTTTGCACCTAAAAATCCCTTTTTTATATAAAAATGGTATCTTCATGCATCCTTTGCATATAAAAATGTAATCTTTATATTCAAATTGCATCCTTTGCACCCTAAAACTCAATTTTATATATAAAAATGCATCCTTTGCATTAAAGATCATTTCTTTGCATCAAAAATGCATCATTTGCATTAAAAATCCTTTCTTTACATAAAAGTGCATCCTTTGCATAAAAATCTTTTCTTTCCATCAAAAAGCATCATTTGCAAATCAAAAGCATCCTTTGCACCCCAAAAATGTCATCTTTTCACTAAAAATGTCATTTTTACATGCATTTCCCCCATGTCCCCATTAGCAACCTTCGGAACGGACCGGTGTAAAGATCCTATCTTTACATCGTTTCTTCCATTAAAGGTGCCAAAATTTCTTTAGAAAGGGATAAACCTTGAACCTATATCTCCGATTATCGCTTGAGACGAGCATGATAGCTCCCATATAAGCTCAATCGTCTCAAGGCGTAGGATTGATGGGCTAAGGTCACTCCTTTCCTAAAGAACCCCATTTTGGACTATAAAAGAGAGTCCTTCTCTCGATCACGCAAGACCCAAGGTCAAATAGCGATGATCACAAGTCCAAGATGAGGACGGGATCAAAGTCCCGAACACATAAAAATCCAAGGAATCCCGAGCGACAACCAACTAAATGGTTTGTACGTCCGGAAGACAACTTGGGACATTTCCCCCCCTCTTTTCAACACATGCACACAAGAAAGCACGCAAGCAAGCACGAAAAATGGAATCTAGGGAGACTTGCTACGGCAAGGCACCTTGGGTGAATGACGATCCGTTCTTCCCAAGGGGTAACTTAACCTCCGAACCCTAAAATCCTTTTTTTCAAAGTTTTGAGGAAATCAAAATGGCGTGGCGACTCCGTTTTTCAAATTAAACCGGATGTTTTCAAACTCGCGTGAATCCGATCTAAAACAAAAATTTAGAATTTGGGCAGACATTCACAGTTTGGCGACTCCGCTGGGGACATCCCAGAGGAGAAAAGCTTTCATTTTCAAAATAAATGATATCCGGTATATAGGTGGAAACCATTTAACCTTCCTGTATCGCTCCCTAACCCGGGGCTTGGGATAAACGGTGGTTTAACAATCCCACGTACCGGTATCTCTTTTCGAAAAAAATATAAAAAAAGAAAGCTTCTTTCCTTTGAGCGGGTTAGACTCCCATCGCGGATTCCAATTATCGTGCTTGCTTTCTTTGCCTTGCATTGCATCATTTGCATCTTGGGAATTGTGCATATTTTGAACAGGAAGCCTTCTCAAGGCTAAAAGGTGCCTAAAATGTTCGGGAAACAACCTGAAATTGCAAAGGAGTGGAACCTGGAAAATTGATCCATGCAGTCGTACGGCTCAATCCTCCTTGGATTCTGACCGGACGGCCTCAGTGGCAATTCCACCAGGAAAAATTGAGGTTAATCTGGCAGCCTTGGCAGCTTGGGGCTATTCAGTTCCAAGACTGACTGGGGCTCCCAGAAAATTTACATGCCTTATCTGTTGCATTTTCCCCCGTCCCGAAAAATCATTCCTTTAAAACACATTTTGAAAATCTTTGTTTTAACTCAAAAAGGAACATTTTTAGGAGGCCGCACACTACGCGCACCTTATATATCCTGTACACTTTGCACGCACGTCCCTTTAAACTAGGGGTGGTTTTTCAGCTGCAGTCACGGACAGCCTTACGATGCTCCCGGGTGCGCATGGAATCACCCCAAACTCCCCATGGCAGCCACTGTCGACCAATGCACAGTCCGTGTCACACGTTTCAAAAAACCGTGACTTTTTGGTTGGTTTTTGGTCTAGTCTGTGTCATATTTCCCAGTTGCATGTCCCCGTAAAGGTCAAGCCTTAGTCCATAATGGAAGTCAAGATCTTTTGCTCAAGCAAAACTCTGCCGAAATTCCGACAAGGAAAAATCGGTAGAATCTTGACTCCAACATCGACATTGACTTTGTCCCGCACGGAATGCATAAGAGTCGAGACCGAGTCCTTGCCAAAAATCCAAAAGATCTTTCGCTCAAGCGAACCTCTGCCAAAATTCCGACAAGGAAAAATTGGCAAGATCCTGACCCGGCATTGACTTCGACCTTGACTCACGCACGGCGTATGCAACGAAGTTCAATGTGACACTGTGTCATCCGGCTTTTACCGCCCGAGTCATGCCTATTATCTTCTCGGACATTACCGAAAAGTCAAAACGTCAATCGCGCAAGCGAAATTCTGCCAAAATTCTGTTAAGGCTGAAAGACGAGACTTTCCCGGTATTGCCTTGACTATAATTCACATCGCTCGTGCGTTAAAGGTCCTATGACTCGCTAGACCCGTTAGGAGCGTTCTTCTCTCTCGGTCGGTGGGATCCGCGTGCCCTATAAGACCCTCGCCCGGGGCTGTCCACCCTGGGAGGTCGAAATACAGGTGGAATACGAGGGGCTTATAGACGTAGTGACGGAACCCACTGATCCAGGATCTAGAGTAGTTGCGAAAAAGAAGGGCAGAACCCCTTTTCCAACCAAATAGAAATTGATAAAAGATACTGTTTTAAGTAAACTGGAAGATTCTTAATTTGCATATTGCTTGAGCCTTCAGCCTAAACACCTACCCCGAGTCTAAACCTCTCCTATCCCTTTCCCGCAGCGAGAAAGAAGTGGGTGAGAACACCGGGTCAGCGACTTGTTAGCACAGAATTCTCAGACAGTTCACCAGAATCCTCAAGTTTCAACTTTCCAGTGTCAAAAATGGCCAATGTGGTAGTCAACAATGGTAATGACCAAGTAGTCGGAGAGGCCATCCCAGTTCAACCCAGGCCCCACATCTGGTATAATGTGTGTGATTGTGAAGACTGTCTGGAATATGAGTATCAAGAATGGATTAAAGAAGATGCTCCTTCAAGAAAGAAAAAGAAGAGGAAGTCCATGCAACAGAAACTAAAAGAAAGGTACGAAGCCGGGGACAAGAGCGTTGGAACTTTAGGGGAGCCTTCAGGCAAGTTTGACTACTACGTCAGTTATGCCAAGGAACCTACCAAAAAACCCGTCATTCAAAATGCAGTCTAGCCTGATACCCCTGTAGTCAGTGACCCTCTCGAGGCAGAAAGTTCTGAATTTGTCGCCATCGTGAAGTTCAATGAGAAGCTAGCAGATTTGGAAGCAGAATACAGAAAACCCATAGAATACGTGGCTAATCAAGGAAGAATCAAGGTCCCTTCTGAAGAAGACTTCATCAGCATTATCCAAGCCAACCCTCCTGTTGGCTATACTGACAAGGTCGTGGTATCAAAGATCAGTAAAGAGAAAATGAGTTATCAGCAGTGTATTGATAAGATGAGCCAGACTCTTCAGTCAATGAGTCCAGTTGTCACAGACGAGCTCACCGAGAGATTGCATCAAGCTACTCTAGCTCCTCTCACCATCTTTCTAAGATACCGGCCTACCAATGACTTTCGACAAGTTTTTGATCAGTTTGAAGTCTCCAACTTTCTGAAGAATGCTGACAAGATTGCTACTCCCCAGGGAAACAACAGGAAAGAGTAAACCCCAGTCCAACCCGCATCAAACACTTCTAGTCAATAAGTAGTGTAGGGTCCAGAGTCAGTAGGGTCAAGAGTCAGTTGAGTCAGGAATCTTTGAATTCCAGTCCTATGAGTCATCTGAAGGCCTCACGCCTGAGGATTATGAACATGTAATCAATGTCATCTTTCCCTTTGCTTTGAATGAAATGACAGATCTTTCTCAGTATCCTCTTATTGCCAACTTAACAAATGATAAATTAACCCAAAACTTAACAACAGTTAATAATGAATCATTTGAACAAGATGCAAACACACTAAACGAACAATACATTAAAGAAATATTTATGCAGGTTACAGAAAAAGAGAAAAACCGGGCCCAAGCTGCCGAGGAGGTTTTGACGAGTGTTAACTTAGGTACTGTCGAGGAACCGAAATAGACACAAATTGGAAGCTTCTTCCAGGGGGTTGAAAGGGACAGACTGGTTAATCTGCTCAGAGAATACATGGACGTCTTTGCATGGTCGTACAAGGATATGTCGGGGCTAGACAGTTCAATAGTAGAGCGTAGAATCCCTCTAGCACCAGATGCTAAGCCAGTGAAGCAGAAACTGAGAAAAATCAAGCCAGAGTGGTCTCTACAGGTCAAAGAAGAAATTGAGAAGCTACTGCGGGTAGGATTCATCAGAGTCATCGAATATCCAACATGGTTGTCCAATATTGTGACCGTAACCAAGGCCAATGGGAAGGTGCGCTGCTGTGTAGATTTCCGGGATCTGAACAAGGCCAGCCCCAAAGACGATTACCCCTTGCCAAACATAGACATCTTGGTGGACTCCACTGCCAACTACGAAGTCAAATCCTTTGTTGACGGCTTTGCAGGCTACAACCAGATCAAGATGGCCGAAGAAGACCAAGAAAAGACAGCCTTCACCACACCGTGGGGAACTTACTGCTATACAGTAATGCCATTTGGGCTTAAGAACGCCGAGGCCACTTATCAAAGGGCAGCGACCGCTCTTTTTCATGACATGATCCACAAGGAGATTGAGGTCTACGTCGACGACATGATAATTCACTCCAAAGGCGAGGATGGGCAGCACTTTGTTGACCTGCGAAAGTTCTTCGAGAGGCTGAGACAACATTCCATGAGACTAAACCCTGCTAAATGCAC
This sequence comes from Adenophora triphylla var. japonica, assembly GCA_022495995.1. NCBI lineage: Eukaryota > Viridiplantae > Streptophyta > Magnoliopsida > Asterales > Campanulaceae > Adenophora > Adenophora triphylla. The sequence goes on from JAFEMH010000419.1 coordinate 777,811, forward strand.
CTTCGGAGTGACAAGGGGAAAAGTACTTGGGTATATGGTCACGGAGCGAGGTATCGAAGTCGACCCCCGAAAGATCAAAGCCATTATGGACATGAGGCCACCTCAAACCCAGACAGAAGTCAAAAGCTTTATGGGCAAACTGCAGTACATCAGCCGTTTCGTCAACCAGTTGACCACTATGTGCGAGCCCATTTTCAAGCTCATGAAGAAGAATGTAGACACAGAATGGACCAAAAAATGCCAGGATGCCTTTGACCAGATCAAGGCGTACTTAGTACATCCTCCGGTACTATGCCCCCCACATAGACAGAAACCTCTTCTGCTCTATCTCACTGTCACTGATACGGCAGTTGGGGCTATGCTTGCTCAGGAGAAGAAAGACTCTCGGGTAGAAAATGCCATTTACTTTGTCAGCCGAAAGCTGCAGGGAAGTGAGCTCAATTACTCAGCATGTGAAAAGACTTGTGCAGGACTGGTCTGGGTAGTCGGTAAGCTGAAGCATTATATGAAATCCCACCCTGTGAACTTCGTCTCAAAAATGGACCCCATCAAGTACATCTTTGACAAGCCTTCCCTCTCGATGCGCCTAGCAAAATGGTCCTTCTTCTTGGCTGAATACGACATCAACTACGTGACCAGAAAGGCCATCAAGGGTCAAGCATTGTCAGACCATCTGGCAAATTTTCCCAGTAATGAGGACCACGGGCCTGAACCCCAATTCCCAGATGAAGGGATCTTTGTAGTCGAGCCTGAAAGCCGATGGCAGCTATTCTTTGACGAAGCTGCTAACAAAAGAGGAAATGGCGTAGGGATGCTACTGGTCGATCCGAAAGATGAGCACACGCCCATAGCCCTTAAGTTGAACTTCCCTGCCACAAACAATATTGCCGAGTACGAGGCCTGCATTGCTGGTTTAGAAGCTGCCTTAGAAAGGAATGTCAAGGAGCTCGAAGTTTATGGAGACTCATCCCTGATCATCAACCAGGTCTCCAACAAATAGAAGACTGTGGACCCTAATCTTCAGCGATATCATGCCCATATGGAGGAGTTGACTGGACAGTTCAGAGAAGTGACTTTCCACTACTTGCCAAGGGAAAAGAACAGATTCGCAGATGCCCTAGCTACTCTAGCCTCACTGGTAGAGATCCCCGAGGGAAAAGCCATAAAACACTTCAGAGTGGGTAGAAGAGAAGCCCCGGCCTTCTGTTCTGAAGTAGACTTGGGACCTGAGCCTATCAAGGAACCCTGGTACAATCAAATTTACCAGTTCCTCAAAAATGGAGAGTCAGCTTTCAGAGACGAAGAAGGTAGACCAAAAGAAGGTGTCAAAGCCAAGAGCTTGCAAGCCCTGAAAAGGTTGGCCTCCCATTATGTCATTTTAGGAGGCAACCTGTACAAGAAGCGGTACCAAGGACCACTCCTCTTGTGCGTTACCCAAGAAAGGGCCAGAGAGTTGATGACGGAAGTCCACAATGGTCCCTGCAGTCCTCATATGAATGCTATAGCCCTGATGCAAGTGATCCTCAGAATGGGTTACTACTGGATTTCCATGGAGACAGACTGTGTCCAGCATGTCCGAGCGTGCGACAAATGCCAACGGTTTGCCAACCTCAACCATCTCCCGCCTCATGACATCTTGCATGACGACTCCTTGGCCGTTTGCAACTTGGGGTATTGACGTGATAGGGAAGATAGCCCCGGCAGGAAGCATGGGCATGAATTTGTGTTAGTAGCCGTCGACTACTTCACCAAGTGGGTAGAGGCCAAGTCCTACAAGGTCCTCACTTCCAAGAAGGTGGCCCAGTTTATCAAGGAAAACATAATGTGTAGATATGGGGTGCCCAATGAGATCATTTCAGATAATGGGTCGCACTTTGAAGGAGATTGCGATAGGTTACTGTCAGAATTCAGAATCACTCGCCATAAGTCATCCCCATACAGACCTCGGACTAACGGAGCTGTGGAAGCTGCTAATAAGACGCTCGAACGGATCATCCGGAAAATGGCCATCCGTGGTCGTGATTGGCCCGAAAAGCTGCACCTGGCACTCTGGGGCTACAGAACGTCTGTCAGAACAACCACATGAGAAACTCCTTTTGCCCTAACCTACGGGATGGAAGCGGTGTTACCAGTGGAGTTGGAAATCCCGTCATTAAGGGTCCTCCTGGAAAACAGTGTCAACGAAGTAGAATGGCTACGTAGCCAGCATGATGAGTTGGCCCTGCTCGATGAAAGAAGGCTAAAAGCCATGGAGCATACCCGAGCCTACCAGAGGCGAATGGCCAGAGCATTTGACAAAAAGGTCAAGGCCAGGGACATCAAAGAGGGTGACTTAGTGTTGAAAGTGAAGCCCCCTACCAGAGACAACCCCCTGGGAAAATGGGAACCCGTTTGGATCGGCCCGTATGTGGTGCAGAAGATACTATCGGGAGGAGCCATGAAGCTTGCAGACCTGGACGGCAATCCCTTTGTCCACCCAGTCAATGGTGATAAGCTCCGAAGGTACTATGTCTAAGAAATAAAAAAGAAATAAAAAAAATATATAAAAAAAAATGAAGAAAAAAAATCTTGGTGCAAAAAGAGTAATACCCAGCTAGGCTGAAAACCCAAAAAAGGGCGGTCTAGGCAAAAAACAGGGTTGCACATAAAAAAAAGGAAAATCTTAGTGCAAAAAGAGTAATGCCCAGCTAGGCTGAAAACCCAAAAAGGGCGGTCTAGGCAAAAAACAGGGCTGCACATATAAAAAAAAAAGAGTTCACCGGAATGAACTACGAAGACCTGAGGCCCTTAGTCTTTCTTGTAGAAGGGGAACGTAGGCAGCCATTTATGATTCGGTCTAAACAATAAAAAGGGCGATTAAGTCTCCACGAAATGCGTCCTAAACAATAATAAAGGATATTCAAGTTTTCATAAAACGGGTCCTAATCAATAAGACATTTGAAATTTCCATGAAATTGTGTCTTGATTAATTTCTAAGATAATATCTCTTGTTCATTACAATTTAAAAACTCCTTGATGAGTTCAAGCACGGTCTACTCTTAACTCTGCTAACCTGCTACAAAGATCTAAAATACAATAAAATGCCTAATAAACTATTGTGTTTGCAAAAATGGCAATAAGGGAATCCTAAGAAAAGATCTGTCAGTCGTCATTCACTGAGTCTTCTTTGGTCTTCTTCCCTTTACCTCGACCCCGTCGAGTTTTCTTTCTCTTATTCTCCAAGATGTCGGTCTCCCTCATCCCAATCTCCGGTATCCTCACCGGAGCCTCCATCAAACCGGTGTCAATAAGTGCCCTCTCAACACGGGCACGAGTCCGCACTTCCTCCCTCTGAGCCTCAGTCAAGGGAGCGACTTCAGAAAGCCTCTTATATCGAGCCTCCATATCATTGATAAGGTCACCCGACTGGTTATGGTGAATCGCCTTAGCTTCAGTCTCCCTCAGAGTCCTACTCGAGTCGCAGTCAGCCCCCAATAAAGCCTGACGCCTCTCTCCCAATATGACCTGAGTCGCTCCCATCTCCCTCTCGTACCAATCCAAGTAGACCGTAGTCAAGATGGTACTCTTCCTGCTCCTGAGAATAGCCCTGGGTGGGAAAGCAGCATATGTCCAAGCCCTCGAGAAGAATAAGAAGCTGGCTGGATCTCTCATATCTAGTGGCACCACCTCCATGGCACGGATGTCCTCCCAATTGCCTAACGGCTCCTGTAAGGCCCCGAACTGCCTGGATACCAAACAGGGTATGTAGAAGGATGACCAGCAGAACCCTGAAACCCTCACTATATAGGACTCCTGAAATGTCCTCCTGGTCTGCAGCCTCCAGTGAGGTATCCACCAGCGAATATCCGAAGTGGATAACCTAGCCATCATCAGCTCCCAGTCACCCTGGTCCTGCTGTCGAGGTAAACCCCTCCGGGAAATCACCAAAGGGCACTGAGTCGGTAAAGCCCCTGGCAAAGCCCCGAGCCTCTCCTGCAGCCACAAAGTCAACACGACCGGACTCCCAGACCTCATGAAACGGTCTCCTCTAGCCATCCTACCGATACCATGCAGGGTCTCACCCAGAACCAATGGGACAATGTCCTTCCCAGCCCTGTAATCCCTAACCATGTCCAAGAGACCACCGTGACATATCCCCACGGACTCAGCGGTGAACAGAGAAGAGAATATGCAGAGGATAAAGGCATCCATAGCCACCGTGGTCGTAGCCATATCCGGAGACCCGAACCTGCCCGGGATATCAGAAAGGTCAATCCTGTCCGGGGCTATCATCATCCCCTCAGCCTCTCCCAGAGATATGTGCAGAAAAGATGCCAACTTTGCCGCCACCGGCACATCTCCGATCAGAGGAATCGATATAGCCTCGATTTCTGGACCCCCAATCAAGGCTCGGAAGTCTTCATAAGTTGGGACAATCTCATTGTAAGAAAAGCAGTAAACGTGTCTCCGGACGTCCCAAAACCTTGCTGCTGCTCTCAAAAGATCCCAATCGGGCGGGAGATCCCTCAAATGCCATAAAGATTTGATCTTGAAAGAAGAATCAAACAGCCCCTTGTGAGATTGAAAGTTATATCTCACCCAAGATTGAAGATCGGATAGAAAGCGGTCTCTTTTCCCCCTTTGCAATCTAACGGGCTTCTCCATTGCAAAATGATCAAAGTTGATGTCTTTAGGTCAAATATGTGCTCTGGGAACAGTTGGGACAAGTCTAGAGTGAAAATGAAATGAAATGGCCAAGCCTTGGTTTTATTCTAAAAATAACCAGTCCAGACAGAACTGTAAGCCGCACGGCTTCATTTGCTCCAGAGACCAGACCGCACGGCTTCATTTGCCTGATGTGAGAAAAAATCTGCAGCAACCAAGTTGCTGCCCAAAGGGAGTTTTCACCCCACTTTTCCAACAAAAACCTGTACAAAAACATATCCAAACATTAACCATGCAGTTATGTGTCATCACAAATCATTTTGGCCCAGTTTCAGCCCCAATTCCAAGCAAAAAACTGCCCCGAGGCTCAAGTAATATGCAAATTCATAAAGCATAAATTTAAAAAGCAAATAAAACATTAATACATTGTTTTCGTCCCATCGGCGCCCAAATAAAGCAAAAAATAAACAAAGTGTGCATAAAATTGTTCATTGTTTGTTTTTCCTCCTAAATCGATTCTAGAGACCTCCTAGGCCTCCGATTCCTCCTCATCACTACTCAGCTCATAAAGGCTCGCCTCTCTCATCAAGTCCTCGCTGTCGCTCACATCGGAGAGATGGACATTCTCGTGCTCGTACTCAGCCAGATGCTCCAAGATGCCGGCATTGGGTCCCCGTCCCCGAGGCATGGCGCTAGAGGAGTACTCTGAAGCCGATGAGGTGGATGTCGTGCCCCCTACGTGCCTCCTTTTGCGCACAGGCTCCTTCATAATTGCTGCAGCCTTTGAAGCACAAGCCAGCTTCTTCAAAAGGGACCGGCATACATCTTTCCAGCCCCTATTCTGCCTGACCAAGCCATCATAAGTGCGAGCTGGAACCTGAGAAAAGAGAAGAAAATCTCAGAAAATCTTGAAATAGCAAAAGCAAAGAAGTCTAAAAAAGGGAAAAGACCCTAAAGTGTACTTACAGTGCAGTCCGGCGGCAGAGTATACTGGGGCTCCCTAGTGTCGGGGACAGGTATCCTGAACCTCCTCGGCACCCCATTGACTACATAAGAAAGATGAGCAGGAGGCATCGGCGGGTCAGTAGGCTCGGCCTCCCCATACCCCTGAATGACAGCCAGCTTCACTAGCCACGTGGCGTCCTCGATCATTGCTCCACAAAAGTAGCATAAGGGGTAGCCATGTCAAAGTACTCCTCAGCTGCCACACCTGCCTGATATCTCTCTATATCGTCCGCCGACCAATCCCGGGGCTGCAGCATCCGTGCTGGAGGATCATGGGGGGTAATGGCATCCAATGGAGGGATATGGCCATGCTGCCTAGAGAAACGGTCCCCCAGATAGATGACATCACATGTCAGCCCGGTCAACCATCGCCTCTGCCTCGTCACCTCCACGACCTCTCCTAGCAAAATCTCTGGATATCTCTCCAAAGGGTAGAAGTCCACTCCATCATGCCCATCCCTATTGATAACCGGCCTAACCATCTTGTAGTCAAAGGTGATCCGGGTCTTCCCGGTGAACTTATCCCTCGCATCTCCCCTCCAGCGGATCATAGCGGGAAAGATGGTAGCATCGCTCTGTTGGTTCCACGGAAAGAACCTGATCACCTCGCAAAACCAGACCTGCATGATCAAAACATCAAAAGGGTCATTTTCTCTCATAAAAGTCTCAAAGACAGAAAAGTAAAAGAAAGAAAAGAAAGTGAGACTACCTCAAGAGCAAAAGAGAAGCAATCCATCGAGGCAGCCGTATTCCGGCTGTATAGATCCAGGGAAAAGTAAAGCTCCGCCAATCCGGCCTCGCCCCAAGAGACCGTCCCAATCCCATCTACATCCTCCAAGGAGTCGAGAAGGCAAGTCATAGCCAGCGTTCCAGAATTAGCAAAAATGGTGACTGACAACATCAACCACACAAAAGCCCTCGCAAGCTGGGAGGCAGTCACCTCATTAGCAGCAAATTCCTGCATGCAGTTCTGGACTGCCAACTCGACATTCCTAGTCTCCATCCCGAGACCCTTAGGAATAAGCTCAAACCCAACCAAAGCTCTAAACTCCTCCACCGTAATATGGTTCCTCCAGGTCACAGGCCTCCCGGTGAACTGCAGGCCAGTAATAGCAGTGAAATCTGCAGGTGTCACTGTCAGCTCCCCCCAGCTAAGATGAAAGTTGTGGGTGGTGTCCCACCAGAACTTCGAGAGGGCCTGGATCAAGCCCTTGATCTTCGAGGTAATGTGAATACCTCTGCCGATATCCTCAATAAATAAATCCAGGCCGGTAGCCCTCACTAGCTTCTTGGGGTTCACCCCATCCTTCGCAAAATCGGGCATCCTCTGCCACAGCCTCACTGCAATCTCGAAAGGCCCCCTAGACTTGTTCTCATGTAGACAAGCACAGCAAAAGAAACGTATCAGTCCTTCACCTCATTTCAAAAGCATGCATATATTCAAAGGTGCACATGTTTTCAAAAGAAAAGCATTCAATAAAATTTTTCTAGCATCCTTTGCATGAAAAACGTGTCTTTCATCACTTGAAACGCATCGTGTCAAGCACATTGCTATCCTAAGCACAAAATTACAATTTTCAAAATTATTTGCACATAAGCATTAATTTTTTCTCAAAAATGGCATGCATGAATCCTTTTCATCATCCAAAATCCCCTTTTAGCATCCATGATCAAAATTTGACCTAGTTCTAGCACATGCAAGGACTCCGTCACAACTTAGACAATTATTTTCTCAATTTATTTTCAAAAATGGGTCATTCTCATTATTTCTCAAGAAAATTGCACATGCATCTTCTTAGCCTCATAGGTTAATCATTAATATTCCAAAATCATCACCAGAAATCCTAGGAAAATTCGAGAAATTCTTAAAACTCGAGTCAAGCCCTAGATTCAATCAAAATTCAATCAAAATCTACGGAATTGAACAAATTAAGAATGCTTACCCCAACTGATTGAGGATTTGTCGATTTGTGCTCCCTCCTACCCGGATAGAGCTCCGATGGAGGCGTAAGGAAGTCATACTTCCTCTCCGTGCGGACGAGCTCTTTCCTCCTCCTCCGAGCGGCCTCCGAGATGTTCCTTCTTGCTTGCCTTGGCATAGGATTCCCCAAACTTAAGCTACCTCTATCACGAATAGAGAAGTACGCTCAAGTTATCCAAACTTAAGCTACCTCTATCACGAATAGAGAAGTACGCTCAAGTTCTCCAAACTTAAGCTACCTCTATCACGAATAGAGAAGTACGCTCAAGTTCTCCAAACTTAAGCTACCTCTATCACGAATAGAGAAGTACGCTCAAGTTCCCCAAACTTAAGCTACCTCTATCACAGATTGAGAAGTACGCTCAAGTTTTCCAAACTTCAGCTACCTCTATCCCCTCGATAGTAACGTAAGCTTTAGTCACCTTAGGTGACAACCTCCATTAATTGTCAAAACCTCAAGGATCCTAGACATCGTTCCTAACTATCTAGTGATGCTTGAACTACGATCAAGGCTTGATTCCTCCGGGATACGTAGGTAGCCTTTCATAAAAGGTCCAGCCATCCGACCGCAGTGGTCACCCTTTTTCATCACCGCTCCTCAGTGGTGAGGTAGCCTTTCATAAGGTCCAACCATCAGACCACATTGGTTACCCCTTTGTCATTCATCACTCCCCAGTGGTGAAGTAGCCCCTCATAGAGGTTCAGATATCCGACCACATCGGTCACTTCTAGCATATCCCCAGTAGGATCAATCGCCTGACCTCCTAGGTCACTTTCTCTTCTATTTTCCCCAGCAAGAGACCAGCTTCTCTCCGCCATTCCCCGCGGATCTTTTCTGAACTATGACCTGGCTTGATTCCCACTTGGGATACGTAGGTAGCCTTCCAAAGGTTCAGCCACTCGACCACCTTGGTCACCTAATCCGTCTCGGCATTCGCCAGATCAGATCCTTTTCTATCGACAACCCCACTCGCCCTGCAAGTGACATTGCCAAGGGGCTTCTGTAAGTACCCAAATCTGGCTCATGCCTTCCGGTTAAGTTTTCCGGCAATTTCCCTGACTTTCCTAAAGTCCGGGAGCAATTCCGGAACTGTTCCGAACCTTCCGAGGAATGAAGGGACTGATTTAAAATAAAAGAGCACGTTTTTCTTGTATTTGGAATCCTTCTAGAATTGCCACCTTGCATGATTCTAGAAACATGCTGAGTCACACAGGATAATGCCGCATGGCTGCATTAGGAGAGAACTCCTAGCCGCACGGCCTCATTAGCCTTATCCAGATTGCCTATAAATAGAGCCCTCCTCTACCCATTTTAGACACCAACAACAGACCATATTCAGTATCAAAAGCTCTGTTCAAGCCCTGCTGCGAAAATCCAAGAACTTGAAGAGTGCCAAGAAGCGACCTCCCTCCTCCTTGAAGCCTTCCAAGTTGGTCCATCCACTAGGCAAGATCCAAAGAAGAAGAGGTCACCACCATTGGTAACCTCTCACCTCTTTACCTTGCATCATGCTTGTTTATGTGATATACTTGCTCCTTGCATTCATATATTACCATTATCTTGCTTGGGACTTGGTATTTGTTGTTAAAGATCCTATCTTTATTCATATAAATCATACCTCCACCCCCTTTGCATCCTTTGCATGATCAAAAGCATCCTTTGCCCATAAAAATGTAATCTTTGTATTAAAGGTGCATCCTTTGCACCTAAAAATCCCTTTTTATATAAAAATGGTATCTTCATGCATCCTTTGCATATAAAAATGTAATCTTTATATTCAAATTGCATCCTTTGTACCCTAAAACTCAATTTTATGCATAAAAATGCATCCTCTGCATTAAAGATCATTTCTTTGTATCAAAAATGCATCCTTTGCATTAAAAATCCTTTCTTTACATAAAAGTGCATCTTTTGCATAAAAATCTTTTCTTTCCATCAAAAAGCATCATTTGCAAATCAAAAGAATCCTTTGCACCCCAAAAATGTCATCTTTTCACTAAAAATGTCATTTTTACATGCATTTCCCCCATGTCCCCATTAGCAACCTTCGGAACGGACCGGTGTAAAGATCCTATCTTTACATCGTTTCTTCCATTAAAGGTGCCAAAATTTCTTTAGAAAGGGATAAACCTTGAACCTATATCTCTGATTATCGCTTGAGACGAGCATGGTAGCTCCCATATAAGCTCAATCGTCTCAAGGCGTAGGATTGATGGGCTAAGGTCACTCCTTTCCTAAAGAACCC